>PNEQ01063811.1:0-13253 GCA_003012365.1 Medauroidea extradentata | reverse complement strand
TGGCCGACTGTGTGAGCATGAAGATTAATCAGAACAGCAAATGTGTCCTGTCATCCGCCATCCTTGCTGCTTATCTCAAAAAGCTGAAGGTCTATGGAGTAAAATATGAGCTGTAGCAAGCTAAGCAGAGATAAGCACGAGTAGTTGTGTGTGGGTGCGTGTGTGAGGAAAAGAGACAGCGCTATCGTATTGTACCATCACCACCCCTCCATCGGGGCTAACCTTCACATGGTGATGGCACCTAACAATTTTCACAATAGCATAGCAGAGGCAGTAACGAGGGTTGCGATTCCCAACTATCATCTAGTAACGCCTAAGCAAGGGTTTAATTTTAATTCGAACCAAGCTAGAAACTCATAACTTCAAGTCTAGCAAAACTAGTAAGTGATCAGCATGATCTGCTAGTAATGTCACAATTAATAGCACACATGAGAAAAGGGATATTACCATTAACTTGAACTCCAAGTAAAAGGTCTAAGTCGGGGTTCAATTGCATCAGCGATTTATTGATAATCCAAAACATAATCAACAGTTACAAAACCTTGCAAATAATACAAACTCAAATAATTAAAAAAAGAATCAAAACATCCAAAATGAAGCAAATAATATTAAACATTAATTTTACCAAAATACAATAACAGGCGTGCAAAAGGAATCACAGTTAAAGTTGAACAAATATGAAATAACGAGAAGCCCTAGTCGATAACCCTGAGGAGGGTGTAGCAAAGACAATAACTAAACATAGGCTAGCCGTACCTCATACGGAACTAGCTCACACAACAAGTGCTGACTGAGACACTCTTCCCAGCAGCAAACCATAACGTAAACCGAGGGGACACACGCTCCTAAACATACTTATTTACTAATTAAAGCTTCCAGGGGACACTCGCCCCAACACACAATCTCAAACACAAGCATAACCTACCTCAGTAGTATGCATACACAGCTAACACCCTCACACAAGTCTCATAAGTGGGCACGTAAGGTGCATGCAAAACATCCAATTCATTAACTATTTAATAATCTGATATGGTTTACATTCTCTGTCAATTCTAAGCATCAAATTGCACGCCTACAAAGATTACTTAATCAACAAACGAAACTAATAGAAAAATACATGTTTGCCCCTCTCTATCTCTTACTGAATAGTATTACATATTACTTGAGTTTACTTATTGAAATCCCGAATGCTAAAGTTACTTTAATATACCAGGCAAAAGTGAAAACAACAACAAACACACGACACGCACGAAACACTAGGACTTGGGCCATTATGCTACAGGACTTCAACTCAAGAAATAATAAACAAGAAACTAAACAAGGTGCCGCAAATTAATCGCTTACTAGTCCTGCAGCATAACAACCCATTCCACATTTACAAATACGAAAGACAAGAGTTACTCACATTTCACAGGTAGCCGACTGAATGCCCATACTACAAAAACACGGAGCTTTATACTAACAGCGAGCAATTATTAAATCCCTGAGAATAGTCCGCCCAACATGGCGGAGCAAATACGACATGTAAATTACAATATATCAATTATTACTATGGAACCTGAAATTACATAATGAAAACACAATATAAACATTACACGTCATGCTTAGAACAATATTAATTATATAAACAATTCCTTTAAGAAATTCACAATATACAGGAAAATTATATTAACACAGCTCTCTGGAATATTTCTTGAGGTTCCGCCATTGTCGCTCGATAGCGCTAGTGTAGCACGAGACTATCTGCACTGCCTGTACCTGTGTCTCTGTTTAGTCTGTATCACATCTATGGCGAAGAAAGTCATGTTTACAAACAGCAACGGTAAATATTCCAAATTAACAAATGGAATACAATATAAGGTATGCGAGTTTCTGGATAGTTGGGGTATTAGAAATATAACTGCTGAGTATTATATATGTTAATTGCTGGTAATTTGCAATGTCTGACCTGTTTCTAACGTCGTCAAATTACGTCGTTCATTGACGCAGTCGGTACAATGCCACTGTCAATATTCACAATATTGTAGTTGACGATCTGCTAAGTCCTGGTAAACTGTACAGTTGTAGAATCTTCACAAAATGCGTGAAAGGAAGTGCGGGTCCAGCACAGTATCTCCCAGAGGAATTTCTTCTGTATGCGTGGTGTGTGTGTAACTCAGGTATAGCACAGCCGGCGGCAATTATTCTTAGTGAAGAAACAGCATATGTCCGCCGTTATTCAGTCAGAACACGCAGTTCTTGTTCCAAACAGCCGTGTCATGTGAGCTTAGCGGAAGCTTTTTGGGAGCGCCTGACAGCCGACACAAGCGGTACACAGGCACTTCGCGTCACGTACTCCGACTCCAGTGACAGTGATTAATTCTGGTAAACAGGCATTGTCTTTTTTTCTTTGCGTTTTTTACATTCCGTTTCCTGCAGTGTAAAATCACAATTTATTTTGTGTTATGTTGTTAGGGTAACTATGTACATAAGTGCACATCTAAACACAGATTATAAAACGTACGTCATTTTAGTTACAGTGCTTTTCACTTAAAGGATGATAATAAAGGATCGTGGTAACATATCGTGAGCGACGAGGCAGTCGCACGCAGTCGCATCTGTTCAGTGTCAGCATGGAATACAGAAGGGGGAGGCTAGGCGAGAGAGGGGAACAAAGCAAGACGGGGAAGCTTGATCAGCTGGCTGCGGAGCATCGGCCGGGCGGGAAGCAGCGTTGCCAGATGGCTTTAGCGCAGTGTTACGCCGAGATTCTTGGGTACGTTTAAATATTGTACTACTTTTAATTTTTCAGTATTATGTTCATAAAGTGTAAAATAAAACTCGATAAACAGTTTGTGTATATATGTTCACCATGTTTTTATAGTACATGATTGTTGCTTTAATACAAACTTACTTAATTTGTTTATGAACAAAAGAATGGCTGTTTTATCCGAACAATTCAGAAAACCGAACCGGTTCGTCCCCCGACTAGTTCGGATAAGCGAGGGAGCAGTATATCTATGTCTCTATAATAAACAAATTTAAAAAATACTTGAGTGTTTTGAATTTGAAAATAATTTTACTATCCGAAATATATTAGAAATATATTAGAAATTATAAATATGACAGTTTTCCATTTTTATGGATTTTGTGGTGTCAAGCCCTTATTTTCTATAATCAGTTTCTAATTTTTTGCACGAAAGCAATTCATACTACTGCACAGTGTTATATAAATAAACTTTGACTGATAAAATATCTACTCAACATTAGAATCTCATCAAATTTTGATGGAATAGTTTAGATTTCATTAACGATTGAGTGTATCAATCGTCCGCTCTACATCTCGTATGTTGGTGAGATTGACAAAATATTTTTCTATGTACCTTTCCATTCCCCTTAAGTATGTGTATGCATGCACTATAATATAAACATTTTGAAACAAACCCCAAGGACATTAGCTTGCTAAGTTGTAATATTCATGATAATGTAAATGTATAAAGGCTATGTTGTTTGACAGTTAATGAAATTCTCCACCTAGGACAACGTCACGAACAGTTTGCACTATCAATCCGTCAGTACTTAACCTACACGGTAAGTGAATGTGAGACTTCAGTTGGAGTTGCCAGTGGTCAGGAACCTAGAAAATACAAATAAGAAGAGAATAAACTGTCTACTGTATTCTGTAATATAATTCCAAGTTAAAACTTACACACGAGAAAAGTAAGAAATTGTGCATATCTGGTATAGTAGGGGAGTTTGGCCGATTCTGGCACAAGTGACTGGTGGTTGTGGTGCAGTGGAGTTACGTACGAAATCTTAGATTGTCATCACCACCATATCGGATGACGTCAGTAGATAGGTTATGCCGGTTCCAATACAAGGATTCAGTGTGAGGATTTCTGCAGAGTGAGGATTTGACCGCCATGTTGTGATGTCACGGCTCCGACCGCCATGTTGGATGACCTTGACCTTTATCCATGACATTGACCTTGACCTTTAGTGTTAAATTTCCAGAAATTTTCAAAATTTCGAATATTAAAAAAAAAATTACAAATTTTTCAAGAAATTTCAAACCATTTCAAAAATTTTAAAAATTCAGAAAAAGTTCCGAAAAATTGTTTACCTCCATCTTGTTTCCGACCGCCATATTGTGGTTTTTTCGGAAGCTTCCAAACATTTTTCGATTTCGCATGCTATTATAACCCCGCACGTATTAAATAAATAAAATTTTAATAAAATTATTTTTATATTAAAACTTTTTAGTAAACTATTTAATAAAAATATTTTATATAAAAATTATTTAAATAAATCAACTACCGACACTTCATAAATGGACAAGCTCCATCGACACACTGACTCCCCGCACCACTTTTTGCATGTATATATTAATTCATCCCCTTTCCACCTTCCACTTACTTTCCCTTATTTTAATTGGCTGTTAGTCACGTGTTGAATTCCCCCCTCCTTACCCCTACTTTCCCCTCTCACTGACACTCGTGTTATAACCTGCTCAAACTACTCTCCCCCCTCCACCCCACACCCACCCTCTCCCTTCCCCTTTCCTAAAAATTTTTAAAAAGTATTTCTTCCCCTTCTTCTTTATGTGCAATTTCCCCCACCACCATTTTTACTAGTTAATAGGAAGAAGTCCCTTTTTCACTGTTATTAACCCATGAATTACGATCTTCGTTTATCCTCCAAGTTCGATACCCAGGAGGTTCGCAGCAATAAAAGTTTCTTCGGTAGGTTTTCTCAGGCTTCTCCAATTAATTCCACCTTATTTGAGAATGAAGTGCCTTCCCCCTTGTGGGCTTGGGACCATCAAAACCCTGTGTTCAAAACTTTCACAGAGCTCTGGCAGGGTTACACCTCATTCTCTGGTCACTTTTAAATATTCATCGATCCCGATAAAAATCATTGGTTTGTACTTCATACACGAAACTGTCTGTGTCCATGTACAAGAGTTCCAGGTCGTCACCGTACCGCGTTTTCATTATATTGTAATGGAACCTGTACATTAGAGTTTTAGGCAAGTCCAGTACCGTGAACCCTGCATATGTAGGTCTGTCCAAGAGAAGTGTTTCGTACCGCAGGTGTACTAGTGACAAATTTTCACTGTATATTGTTCTGTCAAGGAATGTTGGTTTTGCCACTAGTTTCTTTATTCTCACTACACACCAGCTCCATTTTATGCAGTTTTCTCTTATTCTGGAGCAATTTTCCGAAACTTGCATTGTTGGCCAATTAAAAATTCTTTTTCAAATTAGTTACTTGCCACCTGTCTCTTTGCAGTATTGACTTCGATGAAGGGCTGCATCCACGCGGACTTGTCAAACTGAAGCACCCTATGTATTTTCTTGAGTTACAGCCCGTGTTACAGCGCCTGCTTCAGGTTCCTGTAGTGAACTACATAGTTTATTTTGTCGTACAGGATGGTCATGAGTTTCACTTGTTTCGAGCCTGGCGGACGCTGGTTCACAGGCAGAAATGGCAGGTCTTTATGTTGCTCATGCAGGGTCGCGGGGTACTCGACATCCACCTCCAACATGTAACCTCTTTCAGTATCGTCTGGGACGGACAAGACGTCGATGTTGGTGTCTACCCACTTGAAGTTACATTTTGGTAGGGGCAGAGACATGGCCCAACCGTAAAGATTGTTGGCGTCCAAGTATCTCAAGTATGTGGACGGCTTGCTAGAGTCATATGAGCTGGGATCGTACACGTTGTTGGCAGTTGCATGACTCTTGACGCACTGTGCTACGCCGCCCTGGATTCCTTCCTAGACGAACATGTACATGTCGTAGTCTGTAAACTGTTCCAACTCGACCGCAGTCATTTTCAACATGGCATCAAAGGGGAAACCCGGGGCGCTGACGTAGTGTGCACAATCCAGCCCGTATGTGGTTAAACACGTTTCTGAAGTAGTTTTCAAACACGTCTGCCATGATGAGTACATCTGTCTTTAGGTACAGGTTTGAGTAGTCCCTTAGCGTAGAACACCCAAATTTCTCCCACACTGCCTGAGCATGCCTGTAATCTTCTTCACTGATGTCGCAGTTGGTAAGTCTGTTATAGAATGCCACTTTTGTAGGCAGGCAGGTTTCATCCAGCTTGGACATATTGTCAACTTAGTCTTAAGAAATAACTCCCTTCCGGGTGGCAATTGACAGTTGGTCTTGGTCGAAAAATTTCTCAGTGTTAATGAATTTAGTTTTAGGGAGGTACTCTGTCAGTGATGCAAGACTACGAGCCATGAACCGGAATGTGTCTACAAACTGGATGGAGAAACTGTCACCCAGCTGCTTCGAGAACATAATCATTTTTTCGCTCGTATGCAGAATAATTAATATATCTTGGTTGTCAGCTGCCAAACAATGAAATTTTCATCGTAACCCAGGCTGTGAAAGTAGTAAATGAGTTTTTTTCGGGTGTCAACGAAGCAGGTTGCAGCTGGTACATGCAGCGCCGAAATACTTGCCGTTGAAGTGGTCGTGGTCTCTGACTTTGTAGTTACTGGCAGTGAATGTAGAAGAACAGTAGCAGCACCGTGTCGCACGTACATGTGCATTAGGTTCTGCAGGTGACAGAGGTAACATTGGTTTAGAGGTAGTGTAAATGTCCTTGACTTGATTTCCAATGCTTACTATATCAGTGATAAATTTCTCTTCTGTGTCCTGACCACTATAAATATTTGGCACTAGTGGCAGCGTAGATGTTAATGCTGCAGGAATCACATCATCCACCGGTACATATATACAGTACCTGTACGCTTTGTACTTTAGGTAGGTGTAGGTGTAAGACGTGCAAGGGTCAGGTTCGCAGGTACTTACAGGCTTTAATATGGCCTCCAAGTCAGCATACACGACGATTGGTAGCTTGCTTGCATGATGGAAATTTTTGAATTTTAACACGGGTGGTTTCCTGTCTGGTCCTGGCTGTGCCATCTCAATATGTGTGGGTGCATGCTTGTAAAAGTTTTCTTGAGTTCTTCTAAGCATTGGTGTCCCATCAGTCCCAATTTTTTTTGCAAATCATGGTAGATTGTTAAACAACGTTTGCAGATGTGTATTTTATGTTCATGCGTGGACAACTGGGAGCTCACAAGCCGGGAAAAGTTCTTAATGAAGAAGTAGTGAGCATTTTCTTCAGTAGTTAGGAGCAGCAGGTCAAAAGGATTACATTTCTCTTCTAAAGATATAAGTATCATCTTGTCCTCTGCATTTGTCGAGTATACATTTACAGATACATTCTTGTTTTACCGTTCAAAGATCTTAATTTGGTGAAGTGGGGTGGATGTGGACTCTAGCTTAGCATATCGCTGGTCAATGTGGTGGGGATTTTCACCTTCAATGTATTTTGCAAGGACAGCATATTTAAAACATATGTGATCATCGTTGTTTTTAGGGTTGATGATAGCTACTTTACCCTTAATGGACTGAGGCAGTTCAATGTATGAAGAGACACGGAGGGGGTATAGTGTGTTGACATGCAGCTGCAGGTGGTTAACAGATGTCAAAACCCACCCTGACCCACCCTCCTTGTACGTCTCTTCCTCGTGGCAAATCTTGGCTATACTTTCAGCCACAATGGATGACATGTCTGAAGGTTCGTACACCACCATATTTTGTGTCTTGAAGGCTCGATTGTTTGTACCTTTGTTGAATGGACCTGGTTTAGTGAAGTCACACTCAAGCCAAATATTGCATTTTTTAGGCCTGTGTTTTAGGTGCGCCTGCACCAGCCACAATCACAGGGCGACCTGCCGATGTTGAGGGCTGGGGGTCTGTCGAGATAGCGACAGATGGAGGTGACACACGTTGCCTCTTTGCAGGCAGCTCACATGTTCCATTGCACCTTTTTATGTCTCTGTGCAAGTTGTCTTTACGTGAAAATTCCTTCTGACATTGAGGACATGTGTGTTCTGTCTGCTGGGGATTGAAAATACATTGAGAGGTTTCGTGGCGACGTGCGTTATAGGTTTCAGTAAAAGTACTACCGCAGAATTTACAGCGAAAGCTGGCAGACTGGGCAACTGTACCATTGCAAGAGCATAAATGGCGGGCCATGTTGTCTTCGTGGAGAATATGTTTTCCGCAACGCTCACACTGCTGCTGGACGCAGTTTGGATTTTGAGCGCAAGTTATTTCGTGTAGGGACATGTTGCATTTGGTGGTAGGACTTACTCCGTTGACCTGGCGGAGAGTTGAAGCTGGTGTGGCAGACTGGAGCACAGAGAGAGTTAAGGCAGTTAGGAACCCCGCTCTTGTACCTTGGACTCCAGCTGCAGGCACGACACGGGAAGCCAAGGCATTACGCTCCATCTTGTAAGACTGCAACATAAAAATTGACATGTACACACCGCAATATTATTTCAAACATATTGCTGAAAAAAGAGAACAAGCCCTTTGGAAACATGTACGTACACATCCAGCAAGTTCATACACAATCACCCACACATATACGCACATCAGCTAATCAAGTTCAAACTCAATCTTACACACACACACACATCAGATGAACAAGTTCAAACTCGAATGCTATCACATATACACATATAAAACATGCGTGAACCATAGTAGCTATGTATATGTGGCCTAAGGTCAGAGAAAAGAATGTTTGCAGCTGTTGAAAACTCAGCTGTAATATATGTGTTATAAAGTGTGATGACTCGCAAAAAGGGTTGATGAAGTTGGAGTTGAACTCGGGACCATAGACTCCACGACGATGGAACCCTGGACGTCGATGGACCCCTGGCTCGTCCCACGAAGGCATGCTGTGACACACAGGAGTAAACTAAGGTAATTGCGATTACAAGTACTAAAGGAAAAACTATACATTTATTTTCACTTATTGGAAGTAGAAAATAAAGAATGCAGTACCTAGGAAGGCAAAAGGCTCGTCAGTTTTTTCTCTACGGAGCTTGACGAAACTGGAACTCGACGCAGAGAAAGGAACTGGAGACTGAATCATACAGATACATAATGAAAAACTGTATGTGTACATCGTAATTCACGAGTAAAACCGTAACGATTTGCACGTACCAGAAATCACAGAAGGAACTGAAGGCTCAACAGTTGCCCGTCCACGGAGATCGACGAAACCGGTTCTCAACGTGGGCGAAGTTAACTGGAGACTATAAAAATTAATAATTTTTATGTGTCCTTTTAACTCTCTACATAACACATTACATGAGCGTACATGATTTTAAACTTAGTACTGTTAATGTATATGACAGCGTTAAGAAAATTTATTTTTTGATTACTGATTGATAAGGGTCCTGCCTAAATAGACTGCATTAGAGTGCTGACATACAGTAAGAGTATTTAAAAGTACTATTCTGCACCATCCTACGGGGTTCAGTTATTGTTTCGGGTTCGAATCTCTAGTTTTATATTCTCAGTTTGTGGAAAAACAGACATTGTTAGTCACATTTTTCTAAATGGAGGAGAGCCGAATAGATCAGATATAAATTTCAGTGTGTTTAAAAGTAATTATGAATGTAACACTGTTTGGAAACCAAACAGAGTTTTGATTCACTTGCAATATGTTTCAAGTATTTCAGTAAACATATGTGAATACAAATGGATGTACTATATTTACTACTCCAGAGTACTTGTGTTTAGATAATGAACAAGAAATCTACCAAAACGTATAGGGAAGTAGTTTTATTACGATTAACAAGCCACACATGTGATGAATGCTAGTGTAGCGACAGTTACATAACAGGTTCTCAGCTGGGACATTGTCATCGTGTACGAGTGACACAGCAGTCATCCACACGCAGCGTATCTAGACAAGGACGCGTAGGAAGGCCGAGTGTGCTTTCTGACCAATGTTACAGCTCCGCTCGTTGCAGAGAAAAAATATAACTTACCTTAATGTATAGAGCGGAATTGAAGTATGGAAGCGCTGGTAGACTTTGGAAGACCCCGAGTATACAAGATGACGCTGTCGCAGGAAAAACTGAAGTGCGCTCTGTCATGTTACCGTCTTATATAGTATAGCGCAGCGTGTGTATTCTTCCACGTAAAGATTATATCCGCGCAGAAGTGTAAATTTCTTAATTTTTTTTTCTATAAAATTATAAATATTTCAAGTCATGTAAACAATAAATAATTTCGTGACTTGCTGGTAAATATTTATATTATTAATTAATATTTTAAAGTAAATTAATCAGTAACCAATAAATACTATAAAAAAACCCTTCTTGTTTATCTCTCCTACAGTGTTTCCTTCAATTTTCCCCCCTCCACTCAGGAGACCAATCCGCCCCACGCACGCCTTTGTGGGCGGAGCACACTGAAAAGGAACAGAGTGCATTTACTCTCTCACTCCTTTATGCATTTACAGACACCCTTCTAGAGGTTAGAAATGTTAATTAAATTATGAGAACATTCTGCTGTCTTTGTTCGCACGTGTCTAGATAGAAAGAGCAATCACATCTTCTGTCTCTCACTACATGACCTTGCCAATTTTTCATCTCCCCTGCACGGGGATACACTGTACTTTGCAAAAACAGGTTCGGTAATGAAGAGAGATTTAAAATGTATTTCCCTCTCTCTTGACTTGGCCTTGGCAATTCTCAGGCACCTTTTTATGAGGCTAGGATTTTTCATACCCTCACTATTCCCCCTCTTTACATGCAAGCCTCCAGACTGCTTAGATGATACTGTAGCAGAAGCTGAGAGAGCAAAGTCCAAATCGAGTCACAGGTAGAACAAAATATGTACCGTGTACACTCTGTTCTCAACACAGAGATCCCTATGTTTCATTATTGAAATTAACTCTGATTTTATTATGTGTCTTTTGTATAAAATAATAAACAATTTTCAAAAAAGATAAAATTTGTTACAGACTAAGTTTACAAATATTTTTTAATTTAACATTCTACACATCAGTAATGTATTTCAGCATTGATTCATACACATGAATTACTAGTCTTTGTAGTTATAGTTGGCTTTGCAAACATGAAATTTTTTTCGTCACTGCATCTGGAACATTGACGTCTGTTGTCGTGGGGCGTAACAGCTTGCGTGGTCTAGGTTCGCTGTTCGATTCGTGCACTGTATCTTCTTTCGGCCTAGTAGAGCAGGTAGTGACACAATGTTGATACGGTTTTCGCCATTTGGAGGTCTGGGTAGCAGCTTCACACAAGGATTTAGGCATATAGTCTATTGATGGATGTTCTCCACAAGATTCGACCACACAGTCCGGAGCATGTATCTGTGTTCATGTAAAGACTGGTGGTGAATAAGCGATGATTTCTTCTTGATTTGTAGCAAATTGGATCACTCGATCCACAGTAGCTGGAAGTGATATATCACGTCTCATGTAGTATACCACACATTTTCCCGGCGTACAGCACATAATTTGTTGTTGAGTCCGTTCGTATGATGTTGGAAACAGAGAAAATAACCAATGTTCGTTACCATCACACTCTTCCTCATATGTACGCAGGAAACCAGAGTCCCAGAACGAATACGAGATGCGCCCATCTCCAGGACTGACATGTTTTTAACGGGTGAAATGGTGTCATCTGGTTCGCTCGACTTCTCGACTTCGACTGAATATTTGCTGATTTCTGGATACTCATATACTCGAGTACTGATGACGTCATTATTCCCGTGATTGCGCAAAGCCCTGTAAAATGTGTTCGATCCAGCAGCCAATACGACCCATGTATCTGCATTGACACGTAGCGTCTTCAGAGTTGGGATGTCCTGGGTTCAAGTCAGAAACTAGTTCTGGGCGGGAAACAGTGTTCAGTGCAATCACTATAAAGATACGGGTGGTACTATTTTCTTGCACAGTCTTGTGCAATAACATGTACAGAATGTATTTATTCGCTTAGTGTAGAGTTACGACATCCCCATTCTTAGAATAACTGTGAATTTTTCGCTGCATTTACAAATTTACGATCAAATTTGCTTACTAGTTTTCGCAGTGACGGACATCGGTATTCCTCCTGCACATCTACTATTTCCAAGTCTTTTATACACAATTTGCTGAAATTCTTTTTCTGTTCTAATTTCGCTGCGCATACAGTCTTGACGTCTCTATTCAGTAGTGCTGCGATTTCATCCGAATCTTTCTCATACGGTACTTCACCATAGTTCCAGTCAAGACTGTGAAAGTGTTTCGTAAGCCATGTGTTTGTTTTTTTGCTCTTCTCGTCCAGGAGTTTCCACGGGTACGGGAGACGGAAGATTTGGGTTCGGGTCCCGCCATCATCTACATAAGTCACTCCGATTTCTTTAAGCGCAAAACCGTTTTGGCTCTGGAAACCTTGCATATTACAGTACATTATATTTGCGACTGTTGTTGCATCCTTTGAACACTAGGTATTTATACGTTCCTAGTTGACTAATTTTATGAAGCCCAAGAAACAGTCTTAGTTCACTATTCTATCATGTATAATAAGGCAGTAAGCAGCTGTGTTTTGTGGGACATTTTCCTTGCAAATAATTTCAATTCTGCAATCAACCGTACTGTTTTGAACTCGCTTGTTTTGTTTTGAAATGTCAAAATTCAACAAAGGTGCCACTTCTTGATATTTTTGCGGTGACAGTATCGGACATGATTCTCACCCGTAGTACGCTGTTTGAAACTGTGAATACAAATAGTATGGAAGCATGTATCTGTCCTGTTCAAACGAAGCATTCAAGTCAACATATGGGTTACTTTCGCTGTTCAAAAATATTTTTACATTTTCATCCTTACAGTGATCGAAAGTTGATTTATCGGCTTCAATTTGGTGTTGTTTGTCCGTCTGAAGTGCGAGTATGACGTAACGTAGTTTTTCAGTGCTCGATGAAGTTTTTACTACCCAGTGATTACGTCTGTTTGTGTCTAGAGAGGGACATGTGACGAGACTCCAGCTTCTGAATGCAACATCGATAACTTTCTCTTTCTTGGCGTAATTAGGGAGCCTGACCCTCTCGCATGTGCTGGGCGTAACATGTTGTCATTTTGATTTTACAGAACAAAATGGCCGGTACCGTGTACCAAAATTTACATTTTCAAGGGTTTTTGTATTGTTTAATATCTTGATATCCATAAAAGATACAAAGTCATATGTTATCTCATTGCAAAGAGGAGACTGAGGGCTATAAATAATGCTAGTAAAAATAAACAGAATGATGTTTTTATGTTTTCATATATAGATATAAAAGCTGACCTTGAAACTGACTTTTTTTTAATTTTCAACTGCTCCTACTTTCGTTCCAAATTCAAAAAACACAATGAAATCTTGAGGCAAGTAAGTCTACATGGAG
>PNEQ01063807.1:0-66889 GCA_003012365.1 Medauroidea extradentata | reverse complement strand
AAGTTACCGAGAATATTGTGTTTTATTGGCGCTGATGTTACGGCGGTCGGACTAAACTCCGCCCACTTCCTTTCCGCTAAAATAAACAATTTATCAAAACGTATTTTTTATCAATTTACGAAATACTTTCTTCGCTCACAATTTTAAGAAAAGGCTCCAGCAATCTTTATTTACTTTATAAATTTAACAATGGAAAAAAAGTGGGCGGAGTTTTGAGTCCGACCGCCCGGAAAACAGCGCCAAAAAGTACGACATTCTCGGTAACTTGAACTACAGCCAAACAACAAGGGGGTCAAGGAAAATACATTGTTAGATAGGCGAGTGTCCAGACCTGTTCTTCTACGGCCGTGGTTAGGGGTAAGAAATGTAAGGCGGAATGAACGGACAATTGTAATAGAATCCACCTTCCTTTCAGAGTGTCTTGTTACAGACAATGTTTCAGTAGGCTCATTTCTGTCGTACTGTATTTCCTTAAATTATTTACCAAATATATTAATTACACGCCTAGCTTGGACAAATGAGTAGAAAATGACAATTAGTATTACAGGATGTCCAGCAAACTAGGATAAAATAATTCCCTGACTTTTCCAGGTTTTCCAATAGCAAATGGAAATTTTCCAGAAAAATGAAAACAATACATAATGTACAAATACAGTAAAAGACCATTACAAAACTTGCGTTGGGACATGACATGCAGGGAAGTGACTCCGCAGTATTCCAGAAGTGACCATTCCTTTTATTTACACATTATGTGCATACAATCACCACAATATAATTAAATATGCTCTATAATTGGCTTCTACTGTACTATCTTTACAAAAATTGTAATTACAGTAAATATATCTATAGTAGTTTCATTTACCAGACTTTTGAATAGCTAACGTTCCTTACTATCCTATGCCCCATAATAGAAATAAACGTATCAGTGGCAAGACATACTAAGCATGTGTGAATTCTATTTTTTCTTCCTTCTGACCAAAATCTGTTGTTTTGTTGTAAAAAAAAAGGCATAATTTAAAAGGCTTTTACTTTAAATCTCTAACGTTCTGGTGGCCCATGTATGTCAGATAAGCAATGCTTTTCTGTGTTATAAAATATTCGATTATTGATCTATCAAAACATATTCGAGGTAGCAATGACATCTTCAACACAAATTGTTTTGTCACTACGGATCTAGATTGGTACAAAATATGCAGTAAATAAAGGTTACTAAACACCTTCAGAAACCGTAAGAATATTCAGACTAAGGTCTGTCACATATTAGTAATCACAACTCTGTTCAGACTAGGCTTGTTCAACTTTAATTGTAGAAAATGAGATTTTGTTGTAAACTCGAATTCAAATAAACGCAATTCAGCTTAGAGTCTGAGTATAACTTCCAGAAAGAACTAACAGTTGGCAGTTAACTATACAACTTCAGTAACTTTCAGAATTTTCACAAATTTCTCTGACATTTCCCTGACTTTTCCAGGTTTTCTCTGTTATCCAGGTCGCCGGACACCCTGTATTAGCATTTTTGTTAATGGGACATTAAAATGACATTATTTGAATGCTATATATGGATTTCCAACCACCCACGTCCAGTGGAATTGGAACAAATTATTTCAATAGTACACTTTTCATTGCTTCTTTCATACAGCTCCACTCGTGGAAAAAATTTCCCTTTCTATAGAAAAATGAGCGGCTAGATTCGAAGATGCCATTTCTGGTACAATACTATGTTTGTGAAACAGTAGACATGTTCCCTTTCTGCATATTAATTATATACTAGTGTAAATGATGCGCAAAAATATTCTTGCTTTAAATTATTTGAGACAGTGAAACAAACAAAGCATTATTTAATGTAATGACAAAACTCTACTGCAATCACTGCACACTTCCTCAACGTATTGTTTCCATCAAACATGGCGAGGTCACTACTGATACATCTGCTTCTACACACATACATCACCAACTCTTATAAGGTAGTTTTATTGGTTTGAATCACCTGTACGTTGCACCTGTGTTTCAGAGAACTGTACCTTGTGAACTCAACTGCACGTTCACATCGCAGCACCTATATAATTGGCACACTACTGGCCACTTGCAGAAGAAGCATGCTAACACAACAGTCAAGACAGCAACAGGCACAGTAAATGTAAACCAGGGACGTTCTCTTGCCATGCAAACAATGATACAAATGGAAAATGTCGGCTGATAATTTGTACAGTGCAGATGGGCTTACCTCTAAACTTAAAGTCGTGATACCTCATTTTCACTGCTTTTTGAATGACTGACTTTCTGAACATAAAAAGAGAGCAACTATCGTAAAACTGCAATGTAATTTTTGGGAAAAAGGACTTTCTTACTCTGAGCAATTTTTTTAATAACAGTGAACACCATGATTTTAATTAATTATTTACTTAAAGACTTTTATGTTATACAAGTAATTAGCATAATGCATAAAATAATGCATAAAAGTTCTTGTCTAGAAAATTAAGACTACATACTGAAATCAATTTTCAACAAAATTGAAGACAGATTTAACGTATCTACTGCATTTCCATTTCAAAACAATAATACTCACACAAGCAGTATATATGTGGGTCCATGGCCTCAAAGCCGTAGCAAGGCCCTGCACGGTGAAGAACAACAAACCTCAAGCCAAACCTTTAACCTACACTTGTGTGCAAACTAGCTAGCCAACCTGCAAGCTTATGCCAGGTCTATGTGCAAGTGAAACAAAACTGCATCCACAACACTGCAGGAGCATGGGGTGGCAAGCAAGAACTAACATGCTACAGTACGTAGCTACACTAGTCAGCTCGAGTAAACTGCTTGAAACACGTAGCTCGACATTTTCCAGGAGCACTGAAATGAGTAGCCAGTAAATATATTTTTAGGAATGGTACTTATCAATCAGTCATCTCACCAACAACAGAGCAGAGCTATCATCAGCGGCAGTCCTCAGTTGAAATAATGGCACCTGTGATTCCTGACAAAGTAGTGGATACATCCTCAGGAAAATAATTGTTTTTCACAACTGATATTGGATAGAGGAAAGAGAAATTGTGATGATGAACGTTATAGCTGAAAATGTACATCTGACTAAAGTAACGACCAGGTTAGAACTTGTCGACAATTTTTGTCACGCGGTGCCACAATCTTGAATTGTCTGTTTCTACCGAGGCTGTCTCATCTTCTGCACACTGGTACTCTCAGTTGGAAGTGCAACCTCCAATACAGATGCCTATTATCAAATCTGCAGTTATAGGACAGCAGCTTTTGTTAACAAAGGAATGGTTGTGACCTCAGTTATGGTCAGTAAAAATAAGGAAATGTGGCATGGGTTGCGAACACTAGATGCAATTTAAACATGCTGGTCAGCTCAACTACACCTACCTAAACCAGCACACATTTCTTTAAGTCTAAAGCACATGGATATCAGTTTTTCTTATTTTGGTCGCTTTGATGTGTCTGCTAAACAGCTCAATGCTTTATGGGGAGGAAGATGGGGGGAAGGAGTCTGCCCGGGGTCTGGTAAAGGAACCACACCAACATTTGCCTGGAGTGATTTCTGAAAAACCTGGTAAACAGTAATCTAGTTGGCCGGGACCGAGGATCGAACCCGGATCCTCCCAATTGTATCGCGAATGTTTCACCACTGCTCCACCTTGCTCTGTTTTGAACAAGGTGTAGGCCTACACCTTCTTGTTGAAGGCGACTTGCATTGTGTGACTGGCCAACTTGCATGCAAGTAGTGTGCATGCAAGGTCGTGCATTCAAGCTAGAATCATTTAAAGTCAGTTCTAATTTTAGTGTACCTTCTAGTGCAAGTCGTTTATTTGGTACATTCACATACATTAATTTATCATGATCCTGCTTATTTAAGAGTAGAAAACTAGCTGAAGCCTTGTATATGTAGTTACAACACCCAAAAAAAAAAAAAACACCATATTTCAAAATGTTTTGTCATATATGCTCATTCAAGTAATCCTGCAAGTATTACTGTGTGTGCGGTACGTTCATGGAGCTTGTGCGAAGAGCAATGTACACCTTCTTGTTCCAGAAAGTTACCAGCGTATACTAGACTTTAGAATTAGAGTCGGATTTGACGACAAATATGTAAAGTCTTCAACAAATAGTATATAAGTAAAGTTGGAGCGAGAATACTGGCGAGTACTTAACAACAAGGCTGTGAGTTGTGAGGATGACGTGAGGTGAGAATGAAGTAGTGGCAGAATGCCACGAATGCGAGGACCACAAAGTTGGTCAAGGGACAGGAGATAAACAAACTACAGTACTCTGACACCAACAAACACTCAAGAATGAAAGACAACACTAAGAAGTAGATGAACACTTGCCAAATTCCCATTTGTTGTTGTCTCATTCCTCACATGCTACATTTATCTCTCTTGTATTTCACTAACATCACATATGTACCTGGGCAAACTCAAGTTACTAAGGCACATTCACACTTTGAATAAGAAATGTACAGTCTTATTTAACAGTCCGTAAAATTTTATAAAATACAGTATTATAGTGTAATGACATTACATGAGCAGTGCAAGTATATCAAAGTACAAGTATGTGTTGAATTTTCTTGCATCCTTATCACTCGAGGATGAAACACCTTCTTAGCATTGCCCTGAGGCGACACTTCTTCCCTTCACTGCTCCCCTGACCTCGGTACAACATACTGTGGAGTGTGGAGAAGAACATCGTGACTAACAAGCATTTTATGGGAGCTAAACAAGTTAATAACTGTCACTACTCTGCAATACGCAAATGTAAACTTCAGTGTTAGAAGGCCCATATCCCTACTGCCTTGGACTGTCGCAATGGCATCGGCACATTCACGGCGGCCACTGGTTGTTGTCTACGCTATCCACATCACTCCACACCATTTTGACTAGTTTTGATTTATGGAACAAACAGTTTGGGGCTACTTTATCAGCTAAACATTTAGTTGGAATTGTACCAAAGTGTTCAGTGCTTATACAGTTACAAGTTACAACACCGTTACTATATCCTGCAGCTGCTACACTCATTGTTCCTGACAGCTTTTCCTTGTCATTACTGTATTCTGCAAGACCTGGCAGTAACCGACACACCATCCGTGTGCTTTCAATTGGGCCCAGTTATGCTAAAGTGAAGCGATACAAAAACTACATTGCAATAATTGTACCAAGCTGAAGGAGGAAAGTTTAAAATACATATTCTAAATGACTCTAGAAAAGGTTGGTTCTTTTCATGTGAACTCTGTCAATCAGTCACCACACTTGTATCTTTCACCAGTTATCTTTATCCACGGAGTTGTACATTTATCTTCATCACCATGACAAAAAAGAAGAAAAAAAAAACTACAATTGTATCACAAAATTCCCACAACCTTGACAAGTCAAAATGCTGCAAAAAAACATACTTTAGGTCATGACATAATTCAGAAGAATATTATCTTCAATTACTGTAAAAGGTAAACTGTATTAATGGTCTTTATACGAGTTGGACAGCAAGCACCTCAATATAGTTATCCCCTACACTTGATCTCTTGCACCAGCAATGTAATTCAGTTTCTCTTTTCATCTCCACATTAAACATTACGGCAATTGGCACACAACCAGACATTATAAAATATATCACAAACACGTACAAAGACACTTTATGACTAAATATGAATGCAAATAATTAAAAGTAACTGAGAGTATACTGCAATTAAATAAAATTACACAATGCAAGCATTATATTTTTGCATACACAAAAATATTATGAATACATAAAAAATATGAAAATATTTGCAAATCAAAATTATCGAAAGCATAACTGCTTGCACCTGACAGCATTACAATGTTTATACAGCCCAAAATGTTATGAGCATGGAAACTAAGCTTGCAGCACTTGCTACTAGTATGAAATCTCTTACCACCACATAATATAAACAAATGGCTAGAATTTTAAAGCAAAAATGTAGACACTATAGCTTGATACATTCTGGTACACATGAAATGTAGGACTTAGTTTAAAGTGTCTAAGACTCTGTGACTAAGCTAAATGTTGTTACATACAGTTAGGGGTTTATGGATCATATCTATCTTCACAAGATGAACTCTGGCTTCTTCAAGTCTCTTCACGGCTACATTTACATAGCTCCTTGATGCTCGCATGACGGCTCATCCACCAGAGCCTTCAAGCGGTGGCAAACGTCAAACCACTTGTACACACACCGTGTTACTCTCACCACACCGCTACAACCACAACGTTAGATTCCAGCACAGACATACTGTGTGTTAAAATGAAGCAACGACAGCTACCTTCTACGTACAGTATACCATACTGCTTCTCTAAAAGTATTGTGATACAATGGTTAGTGGAAAGTAAATGCTGTGAGCCCACGCCACTGATGAGTGTTAGTAGCCATTACAAAAACACTGCAGCATGCACAGCCAGTAGAAATACAAAACCCAGGCCAAACAAGCTTCGTTGTGGAAGAAAGTACTTCCTCTCATGCAAACAGGCAAATCTCAGCCCAATATGAGTATAATGTTCTATATGTAGTTGTTTCCTCTCCAGAAATATTCAGTGCTACGAACACGGGAACTTCATACTAGTATCTCAACAAACTTCAAGTATTCTAGTAATAGGTAACTGTAAAAAAAATGAAATGTGGTTAAACATAATGATTTTTAATACATTTAACTACCTGAAAACAATTTTTATTAAGAAAAATGCCTATTCAGGCAACCAGTACAGCCTTGAAAATTATTTTCCCATTTAAATAATTTTATTTCACTTGATTGGCAAAGAAACTAGATCAAAGAATGTGGTATGTTGGAGTGTTCTGGCCGATAGCTGGTTCATGACTGCCCCAGTGTTAATGTACTGAGACATGAACTGCGTTCTCTCACACATACATATGAAGGAACTTGTGAAGTTATGAACGTGTGTGGACCTACTACGTAACAGTTCAAGACTTCCTCTTCGCAAGTCGCGTAACAAAACTTCCCTCAACGACTGAAACCCCAGAGCAAAAGTCATTTGACTGTAACAACCTGCTACTTGTAATGGCACACGGCACAGTATAGGCGAAGAGCAAGTAAATTGGTCTTCACTCGCAGTTGCCATTAAATACACCACATTGACTTGCACTGAGGCATTACGAAGCCAGTTTGAACACACTACATCACATGTTGTACCTGTGTGTGTATGTTAAGTCAACTAATGTGCACACATAGAAACAATACAAGTGCATATTTATAACTGCACACGTAAGACAACTAAGCAGCTGGACATCAGCTGGCAGCACAGCATCATGATAGGAAAGACACGACCTGCGTCACCTCCAGCAATCATCTACAACTATGTACGACCATCAGAAGAACACCAGACATCAATGACTAGCTCACCCAGCCACATTACAATACAAAGAAACTGACCAATCTGCTCAAGTTCTTATCTCTCGCTTGTGCCGAGTTGCTGTGTAGCTGAATGAGAAATCTCGTTAATGGGCTATACACTTGTAGCTAGTTAACAGACACCATACTAGGCAGTAAATTGTTTAGTATAGAATAGAAGTTTATCAAGTAAGGACGAAATTATGATGCCTTGACAAGACATAATTAATTCCTTGGAAATTAACAGATTATATGACATGCCCTCCAGCAGTAGAGAGGGATAACCTTGACAATAAGCCTCACGTAATGGGAGCCTTTCCTCTGGTGTTACTTGTGTGAACAAAAAGCTAGAGCGCATTCTGAGATGATGCCAACCTCCTCACGCTCTCGTCTTTCCAACTACAACACAACCAGGTTACTGTGGGAAGCCTGGTCCTCATAAGAGGGGAGGGGAGGGGAGGCTACCTTGTCTTAAAGTACAGTTGTCAAAATGTCTGTACCCCCTTCAACACCATGTATGGACTAGCAGACATTTCCACCTTTAATCACTCTCCACTGTGCACGTTGGTTGCTAGGGCGGTCTCTTACCTCTACGCACACGGGCCAGCGAGATATCGTCAAGCTGTGCCAAGGTTTTCAACAACTCGCTGTCCAACAGTAACATCAGGTGCGACATGTCTGTTCAAACGAGGCAGAGTAAAGGCTATTCCTAACATAAACCTCACACTCCAGTCCTAAGACCTGATTACGAACTCTAGCTATCGCCCTTCTATGACCTAAGAGTAACAATACATTCTACGAAGCAAGGTGGTGTACCAGTACCATCTTGGACTCGACTCTGGAGGACCCAGGTTCTATTACCAGCTCCTACAACAATAGTAATTTCAGTTTTGCATGGTTTGCCCGAGCATGTTCCAAGAGAATAACGTGATGGTTCCTTAACATAAGGCACGGCCTAGTTCCCTTCCAGTTACTGTCCTTGTGTGAAGTCGTGTGTGACTGCCTGTAACAACTTTTCTGCCGAGACGTATAGCCCACTTTGAAAAAAAATAGATTCAACTGCTTTACAGTGTCACGTAGGGACAAAATATTGTTTGTTAACATATAATGCAGCACGCCCCTGGCCAGACCTCGTGCTCCGCTACACTCGCTGCAGGTGAAGTACCAGGGCAGCACGAGAGTTATGGCAGTGTTGCAAATAAGAATGGTGGGAAATAGGCCGCTAGGCTAACAAATAACATAACAGACAAAGGTACAAGTATTTACAGATGATGCTTGTAAATAGGTACACATACGACGGGATGACACACATTTTTCTGCGGAAGCGTGGTTTCAACGTTTCACCAGTATCAAACTGGCTTCCTCGGGCGGCAAGACACGGCACACAGTAGTCCAGCTGGCAGAGTGCCATATCTTGCTGCCCAAGGTAGCCAGTTTGATACTGGAGAAACGTCGCGACTGCGTTTACACGGAAAAATGTGTGTACTCACTTCGTGTGTGTGTGTACCTATTTACAAGTATCATCTATATGTTCTTGTACCTCTGTCTGTTATATTATTTTTGCAAATAAACGTAATTTATAACAAACTGATTGCAGTTCAAATGATAGGTAAGTATCCTCCTAAAATATACCATTTTTTAACTAATCATTGCCAATTTCTGAGCAGCTGCAAGTTAGGTACATGACTACCAGTCTTACAGCTCTTATATAGACCTTGCTAACAGACTGACAAGACGCTGCTACATGTACCAACACACAATAGTCTACAATCAATACACTGCCTTCTCCCTACGATTGATGTACAACTACTACTGCCCTACCAGTCCCTTACAACGCAGTGTTACTACTAACTAATACACTAGGCTACAAGTTAAGCTCTACCTGCCTATTACATTCAATCAGCCACGTGACTTAGATTCTGTGTTAGAGTTAAAACCCATCCTAGCACGACAACACTAGTTCTCATGAGTCCAGGCCCTTAATAAACTTGAGCGTGCAACTGAATATACTGATTAGCTGAACAGTTTCCAACAAAAATTAAGACGTATAAGGTAGGACAATCAAAAAAACTTTGACTATGCTTGTGTGATTGCTTTGTCAGCTAAGCATACTTAGCTTACACAAAAACATATAAAATTTCAACTACTGTATTCTAAAAATTTCTAATCGTACATAAATACTGCACAAGCAATTAACTAAAATTATTACATTTGGATGTCAAATAACAGTCCTTAATGTTTGATAATTAATTTGCAATGGTAGTAATAGACAACAAATTGATGTAATATAGTTGCCACTACTGTTTGACATGAAACAGTCCTAAGTGCAGCACTACACGCGAGATGGAGAGAAGGCAACTGCAGCACAGCGAGACAGCGAGAGAGAGAGAGAGAGAGAAGCATGCTGGGTGCGGTAGAAGGCAGCGTGGGTTAGTCTAGTCAGTGTTAGTAGGCGAGTGAGTGGGCGGGCAGCAGTATTAGTGGGCTATACATACCCAAGTTGAACAGGGGCTGAGGGTGTCTGGCGAGCGATAGAGTCATCGCTAATAAGAGCCCGCGTCATTGACTCTGTAGGGTTCACACCCCCTTCGTGCTACACAGGACAGACAAATCGTCACGCCACACGCAACAAGTCATCACATCACAATCACCAAACACATCTCATTTTATAAACTGAGATTGTCATGCAGCATTTGCTTGTACCCTCAACATGTCGTCAATAAGCAACGAGCAGTGGGAGCGCCAACAGTCTGCCACGTGTCTGGTCCGGTCTGATGCAGATCTCAAGGTTCCATTTCACACAAAATATTAAATTATAAGTTAACTTTTAACATGCCATTAACAAAGCAAGTAGACAGAAATACAGGACAGGAGAGTTGGCACTCCCAATCAAAACATTCCTTCAAGTTGTAAGCTGCAAAGGACAGACAATACCAAGACTCAAACAGGCCAAAGCTCATTAAATATAACATTCTAGCTGAAACCAGTGTTATAGAACACGAGGCTAAAACAAGTACAATAAAGTAATATCTCTTTAGTTCAGACATGTACAACAACTAAACAAATTACTTACAACACTACTAACATAAACCTGAAATCCATGTGATAACACTGGTTCAATTGCCACACATTCAACACGATATAAAGTCAGAAATGTATTCTGGTTGCTCATAATATACGGTATTTTTTTTAAGGATCATGGTTTAAGTTTATACTGCACCATTTTCCTTGTAGAGTTATACAGTTACTATTATCATCCGCATTGTCAATTTGATATTCTCAAATTTCGAGAAAAACTGCTCCAGTCAAACAAGCAGAGCACTTTCTTGCTATCCAATGGAAACTATAGGTGTAGGTTTTTTTAGTTGGATGAGACAGTCAACAAAGAAACTCTTCTCACAATATACCTTTATTCCATCATTAAAACAGTCTGCAAACATACAAGTCCCTAATTATGTTAAAAATAAAAAATAAAAATAATGAAAATAAAAGCTACTGACTTATCCATTGATAAGAGAAGGTATTCTTAAAGCCACAGAATCAATTCTAGGACACAACTGTGACAAAAAAAAAAACCAATGTTTACAATAAGATATAGGTCAAAATATCACTCATAAGCTAGCTACAACATTATCCACATATTTTATGGCTTTCTAAATTACACGTCACCAGTCAGATGTGGCAGTCGTTTTCCCCCCAACTCCCAGGACATCATAACTTACCAAATTTAGTCCAACAGGTATTCTCAAGAGAACAATAGAAAAGAATACTAACAGAACATTAACCTAGATACCCTGCGCTAAGGCTAATTCTACTGCACGTTACGAAGATAAAAAATTTTTTATGAAAGAGTTAGCAAAAAAAAAAAAATCTACAATCTCTGAGTATGGTCAAATAAATAATTAACTTTACCAATTGAAACAGACAATTCATGAATGTGTCTATTTTGGATGGAAGCCATTATAAATGTGAATGATGTTTTGTGAAATATTACATGATTGTGGTAGTTATGTGAAGTGTTGCGTAATTGTGGTAGTTATGTGAAGTGTTGCGTGATTGTGGTAGTTATGTGAAGTGTTGCGTGATTGTGGTAGTTATGTGAAGTGTTGCGTGATTGTGGTAGTTATGTGAAGTGTTGCGTGATTGTGGTAGTTATGTGAAGTGTTGCGTGATTGTGGTAGTTATGTGAAGTGTTGCGTGATTGTGGTAGTTATGTGAAGTGTTGCATGATTGTGGTAGTTTTGTGAAATGTTGCGCAATTGTAGTACTTATGTAAAGTGTTGCACGATTGTGGTAGTATTGTGAAATGTGTGATTACAGTAGTTTTGAAAAATGTTGCACTGTTACTGTAGTTTTGTGAAATGTTGTGAGAGTATGGTAGATTTGTGAAATCAAATTTGTGTTGGAACTAACAAACATGTGGAATTTATTGACAAGTTATAAGTACAATAGTATAATTTTGTAATGGACATCCTTAATTGTGATGGTAACCAGAAATGTTAACAACCTATGCTGACCTATCCAGACACCCGAACAAATAGTGGCAGAAACTGTCTCTTGTCAAACTAACAACACAGAGTTCTGTAACTTATAGCAGAAGTAATGTTACCTGTGCACATCGTACAGAGAGTTCAGAACTGAATGCAATCATATAGTAATAAATATAAAAGCACTGATTGTACTCGAGAACAGTTATGAGGAATAATAGACTTGACAGCTGCTACCAATCCCACCCTCCCTCAGTATTAGACTGGACGTCCACAACAGCGAGCACGCACCACGACATACCAGGAACACTAACTTCCAACACATAAGTTTCTAGCACTGATACCACATTATAAACTTGACCACTACTACTCTGCTACGGAATAGATGTTGACTCAAGGTGATAATCATACAATTTGTCCTTCTTATATTATAGTCTGTCTCGTGTAACTTTTCCATGTTTTGACATTTCTCTTCTGAGAAATATGCTTGGCAGTGTCATTGTTTGGAGCTTGAAACCTACCTGGCTTCCTGGAATAGCATGGTCTATACAATCCTGTTTACAGACGCACTATTCAGAAGAGAACTGTCATAATATGGAATACTTATACGAGATAGACGATATATCCCTAATGTCACTTATGGAATGTGCCGTACTAGGGGCCTATATATCCAAACTGACGCTATAGCTTCAACAGACTGTGCACATTAACAAACACCAGTATATAATAAATTTAAGTCTGCTATTATCTTTGAAAGAAAATTTTTCATTATATATACAAATTATCAGTTCTTTGAACTAACTATTGTCACTATCTGCCAACTTCACTGTACATCACATTGGCTGTGATTGTTATGTCCATATATATCTTTACCAACCATATACACTACACAATGGTGCAATCCATTCATGGTTTTACAAACAAACACACACTCACCAATTGTAGTATAGGTATTATATTTTCCCAACTAGTCCAACAGAACCGTATATCTGAATGGCAACATTACAATTACAAGGCCATTTATAAAAATATTACTAATAAATTGCCACCAAATATTAACTTGCACTATGGAGCATTGCAGGATAGGACAGGTGTAGGTGCGTGCACATGTGTGTGCGAGCGTGCGTGCCATGTATGTACTCCCAGATTACCCAGGGGTGGATTAACCAGGTTTCAAATTACTTGTACCCTCTTTAAATAAATAAAGTAAAAAAAAAAATATTGTAACTTATTGCTGTAAGTCTTCATTTTAGTTACACGTATGGTGTGATTCTTCAAGACAAAAATAGTCATGAAACATGTGTTGCTATTTATTATGACCACAATGTCTGTAAGATTATGAACTTGCCCCTTGTAAGTTGTTCAGTGAGCTCGCCCTCGTGAAACATGGTCGAGGAAAAGTCCCAATTATGTATGGTAATAAACGCAAGCGAGTGGCGCTAGATATTAAACAAAAACTAAAAATTATCAATAAGCTTCAGAGAGGAAGAACTGTTAATATATGTCCCAAGATATATATGGCATTTGGGAACAAACTGTTCGTGATTTAAGAAAGAAAAAGGATGACCTTTTATAGTTTGCTTTCATATCTGACTCTGCAAGTGGTTTGTAGAAACTTAAAACTATGTAAAATCTACCAGTAAATATTTTGACAAGGCAATGGTGAAATGGTTCAATCAAAAACGAGCTCAAGGGATATAAGTTCTGGCATTATTTACAGCACACTTTTTTTTTTTTAACTCTCGGTACTGAATGGGAATTCGAAGTATCTCCTAGATGGCTAACAAAATTTAAAAATTGTCACATAATTCACGAAATAGGCACCCAATGTGAAAGTTAAGTGGGGATAAACAAACTGCAGATCCATTTTACACTGAGTTTCAGAAATTCTTTGGAAATGAAAATTTATTCAAATTTACAATGTGGATGATATAGGCTACAAGGCTAGAAAATACAGTGACGGCCATATGATGCTGAAATGCTTCACCGACAAACATGCTACAATTAGCTGTCATAAGAAATAAAACATTTTTAACGGATGCAAGAGCACATAAAAGTTTAGTACTGTACTTCAACCAGAGAGGCGTGTAGATGGACAGAGCCATATTTAAAGAGTGGTTTGATGAAACACTTGTACTATAAGTCTGCGAATTTCTGAGAAGTTAAAGGGTGGCCAGCCAGTTGGAGCAGTGCTTGTGCTAGGTAACGCCCTCTCTCTGTAGCGAAACCACATATTGTAGAGGATGGCAGAATACTTGTTAAATATTTGCCACACAATGTCGCTGGCTTAATTTATAATTCAGCCCATGGTTCAAGGTGTTACTTTCTTATATGAAATGAAATTACAGTTCAAGTTTGCTTCAGTAACACACTGAAGAAGGAAACAATTTAAAATTGTTTTTGGAAAAATTATAGTTTTTTTTGACGCCATTTACAAAGCTGATGCGGCATGGGACCGAGTAAAGCCACCCAGACTAGAAGAGGATTTCTTCTGTTTTGAGAATGATGACATACCAGCTACAGAATTAGCTTGCGTAGTTAATACAGCACCAAGCAGTGAAAACTTAACTAAGCAGACATTCAGAAGTGGTTAGTGTGTGATGCAAACTATCCTGATTCTGATGTACTGACAGATGACATTGTTCAGAGAACCAAGAGGAAGGGAATAAGGGAAAAATGAGAGAGAATAATCACCCTCCCCACAGATAAATTGACACACATACTCACGCCAAGTACGTCAACGGTCTTCTAGACTATCTAAAACCACGTAAGGATAGCCTTGTCATTGGCAGAGTGGTTTTACGTACAATTCTTTCTGATATTCGGAAGAAGGAAAATACTTCAGCAACAGATGCGGTTGACTCATTTTTTTCAATGTTGTGTAACTATGAATGTAACTAACGTACATTTTTAGTTGTAGTTTACATACCTACTGCAACAGTTTATTGGAATTCATGCCTTTAACTCTTAGTATATGACGGACTATTTTCAGAAAGTTAATTTTATGTTAACAAGCCAAAAAATTTTGCCAAGATCTTCTCAGGTAAGTATACGCTGTATGTTGTGTAATTGCTGTACGTACAAGAAATATTTTCTTTCAATTTTTCAATAATCAGTTAAACAGTGTTTTTCGATTATCCTGGGACTCCGGGCTTGTTATTACCTCACGTAATCTGGACAGAAAACTTGTATTGGTTCTTTACAAGTTTTAAGTTCCGAAGTAGTTTTATAATAATTAGCAATTAAAAACAAACTTTCCAAAAATTCTTTTCAAAACGAGCTTTATCGGTAGCATCAATCATGCGGTGCAGTTTTCAAACTTTTTTTTTTTTTTTTTTTTTTAAAGATTTCTCTTAGGTTAGAGATCCGGTCAAAGAACAACCACCCAAACAAACTCTCCAATTTCACTTCCCAAACTTGAAGCCAGAAAAAGATCAGCCTTCAAACGGCCAAAGTTGAAGCAGCAAAGACCGTGTCAGAGAATAAAATGCTTCTGTCGTGATCATTAGCCTTTCGAGAATAACCTTAGCAAGGTTTTCAAAAACTGCTACAGTCCCGTAACATACAAACAACAAGTTACTACATGCTACGCCACTTTAGTAAGAGCAGTTAGCTCTCTATTATGAGTATATAAATTATTACCATTGTGGCTTATCTGCAGCACTTTAAAAAAATTTATAAATTTTTCGTTATATTACTACAGTAATGCCTTGACTTTACAAGTCTTGAGAGTAAAACACTGATTTCAAGACAATAAAAGTCAATTTTACGACACAACATCAATTTAACAACATTGCGACGTCAACTTATATTTGTTATACAGATAGTATTACAATGTCAGTTAGCTCTATGATTAGCAGTAGTCTAAAGTTGATCACGTATCTGGGTTTTAAATACCGAAAGAATGAAAATGTTACTGACTGCCAGATCCCTAGAACTATTTTACAGATTTGCATCTACATAAATAATGTACCATTTTTTTATTAATCAAGTTAAAATTAAGAGAAAACAAATGTTTCTTAATATTGTAATAATTACAGTATTTCCATTTTCTACTGTCAGTAACATTTCTTATACAGTGACAGAACCCTTTAAAGTAAATCCAAGTTACATCAATATTAACTTATTCAGCAGAATTAGTTTCATATTTTGATTGAACTGCAAGGCAATTGTGTCAATATCATTCAACTGAAATTGGAATAAATTAACAACTAATACTGTGCTTGTATTATAGTCACGCTTGTACACGGCAATGTGGCACTCGACAACTTTTAAGTACTGTGAAAATTACTCACTATGTTATCTACCTTAAGTAGCAAAAAGGTACACATTGGTTGAAAAAAAAATTGGTTTAAAAATTGCCATCTGTAATGTGAACAGTATTATCAGAGTTTTCAGTTTTCTGATGCAGGATCAGTTTAAATTGACTTGGGAACAAAAAATAAACCTTACTGGTCTCTCCAATAATTGACTGGTAAAGATATACTATTGCTCTTTTCTTCATTGTAACAAAACCTCATCTAATTTAAATTCAACGACGTTAATTTCAAACAATGTGGTAACTAGTTGTTCATTCTTCATTAGAGTTGTTTTGCACAGAGATAAAAACTAACTGCAGATGGTAACTGAAGACAAACTCAAACTCTTTGAACTACTGCATCACTATCTGAAGAGTCTTAACTGTCATGGTAAGACCTAACAATCTGATAGGAGAATGATGTTTGCAGTCTACAGTGTTCTGACAACCACTGACCAAAATCAACTTATCTGTAGTACACACATTATAGATATAATTCCATTTTTCTGTGAAATATACATTTCTATACTGTATTTGTTAACGTGCAAGCTGACGACAATTAAAAAAAACAGATACTGATGATCTTCTCAACATCCTTGGATTATCAGATAGGGAAAACAAACAAGTCAGCGTTCAAACTACCGTAAACTTACTTGGAAGGTTACGCTATACATTACTGCACACGAGACATGAAGCTAGACAAAAACTAAAAATAAACTAGAGACAATATAGCAGGACACAAACTCTAAAACTGAAATTATGAAGTATAAGACAAACGAGCAAACAAAGAACGAGCAATGTAGTGACAGGAACATAACTATGATACAATTTCTAATTCATCTACACTGACAAGTAGAATCATTATGAACCAAAAAACTACTCCAGCCATCCCAGAAATGTTTGTCACAATTCTCTACCTGTGTTAGTTTTCTGCTGTGCATTGTCCACTTATGTCTCATGAGAAACTGTCAATTTTTTTTGTTCAGTTTCTTGTCCAATGAGCAGCAATGGCTATATCAACTTGCAATGAATGCAATTAGCATTAAATGTGAAAGGAAAAAAAAAAGTTTACTAACATTAGTATCACAAAACTGATACATTCATCCAAAGTAATATACATATTGTAAAGTTTATTTCTTACTCTGAAAAACAATTAAGCAAGCCAAACCCATCTTCATCAAATCATTGAAAGCATACTTTCCCTTCATGCAACTGCCTGTCTTCCCAGTAAATATTAAAGCTTCAAACCATCGCTCCCGATGCTGTTACTTCGTAGTCTGCTTATACCATTAAAATTATTAATTCTTGAATTTGACACTTAAGTGAAAAAAAAATGCTTTACAACCTCTTGATTCCTAGAGAATTTCAATTACAAGGGTGTCCAACATTCAGTAAACACTGTCTGTACGTAATTGTGTACTGAAGTCTGGTAAATTTTAATGATTTATAGCCACATTGCTTAATACGTATTTCCTCATTAAGAGGAATACTTTGCTGAAACTAACCAACATGCTAAGATAGAAATACGTACACCAACAATAAGCACACTCCCGTAAAGCTGTTCCGCAGAGCAGCTGTACCAAGACGAAGTTCTTGCCTTACAAGTTGTTGTGACAATGATACCAACACCAATACAATGCTGCTCAATTTTCTGGCAAGCAGTTGTAGTTGTCAACACTGACTAGCGAGTCTTCGATACATGTTATGACCAGGATGAAGAATAAGTAAATGTCCATTATGTACAGTTAAACAGTGTGACACCTTCGCTTACGATACAAGCCACAACTGTTGACACAGTTTGTAAGTGTTGACGAGCCTCGGCCAGATGATAGGACTGTGATGGTAGAGAGTTGAAACAACAACAGGTAAGCCCCTAGATACTTCTCCTCGCCTTCCCTGATCAACCTGCAGCACGGGGCAGCTACTATACAAGCCTTACTGTAGATACGTCACTCAGACACACCTCACCTCACCACCAGTGCTTCTTATGTAAGACTAAGGACCATTACCTGGTGCACTGCACTAGGCGACAACACCTCGCAAAGTACAACCTTTTTTTTTGTACATAAATTGTAACATCATAAATTCTCAATATTATTTTAATTCACTGAGCTATGCTTATAAAAACCATTACACAACGAAGCTAACCAGAACAGAACAATTGCAGTCTGCATATGTCTTATTTCTGTATCAACAAAGTACAGAATCTCAACATTGAAGTATGAAATAAAGATTAATGTTGCTGTTCCCATTTGATCCGTACAGAAACCCGACTGAATACTCTTAACAAGCTGCTATTAAATACAAACTTGATAAAACATGAGAGTTGCAGTAATAGTTGCAATACTTGTAGTACGTACTTCTTGGGACTATCTCACACTAACACAATCGTCCTTCGGTTACGTCTACGAAGTACATCCAGTATTACGCCTAAGCCCACCAGATAGTACCGCTACCACTTTAATAGTCACTCCTTAGAAGAACAAAAACACGTTGCACAATTTTAGAGTGTTAAGGTATACGCTATTACCCTCAACAGATGTTACGTAAATGTGTGCTGCGTAACTTCTGGTTTTAGTGTTTTTAAGTATTCACTTCCATTATTCTGCATTGTTTACATAGCAGTAATATAAAAAGTACATTGTTCTTAATCTTAATACATTGTATATATTAAAACTAAAAATTCAAAGACAGCTATTGTACTTCACGTAAGTATTTGCACAATGCAAATCGAGTTAAAGTAGTACTTGTTTAAAATTACCCACTGCATTCACACTTTGAAAACCCCTCAATGCCCCTTGCAGGCAAAGTCTGTTGGTAACCCTGCTGGAATTTTGTGACCACACAAAGGAAAGCCTCGCGAGCAAGATGGCTGGCTCGGCCCAGTGCTGAACGGAGAAGAGAAGAAAGAGAGAGAGAGAATGCAAGCGTGCAGAATGAACAAGTCTACAGTGAGATGAGCGTAATAGTGGTTAATGGCGCGTGAGGAAACTTGCACCGAAGAACGCCCGCTGCACACAGCAGATCGTCCAAAATTGCTCAGCCACCAATGAAAAGCACTTTTCCACATTCCATGCACATTAGTGAAGGGACGTACAGAAAGACTGCTACTTCTGTCATTTGACTAAATGTATTAGTCACATTAGCTATTTTCACAACTAAAATGTTAATTACACAACAGTCACATACTTCTAATGCCACAGATCAATTACACAAATATTTTGCATTGTAATCACTAAACATTTTGTTTTAATTTAAATTTTTTCAAAACATAAAGCAACTATTTTGACTAGTGGGCACCAGAAACATGTAAAAACAAAAAATGACCAACACTGAAGTACAATATGCTATATGCTATTACAGAACAATAAAAAAATTGAGATGCACACATTACAAGAGCTCTAAATGAATATAAACATTCTGCTACAGCGTTTCTTTCAGCTCCTCCACGACCGGCACGTCAGATAGTAAATAATAATAATAACACACTAGGGTGATGGTATAAAACTGTAAACACAACAGAAAACATAGCCCCGTATAACTACAACATTTAAACTGTTTTATGAATACTAAGCAAGATGACGACTGGTAGTTAGTAAAATGTTTTATGAAACAAAGTTTTAGGCATTGAAAAAAAAAAAAATATATATATATATATTAACACTAAGTTCTGCACATAACAATTCTGATTTCTGCCCAATATCATATTTTCTTCTTGCATTACACTTTACACAAAACTAAACTAAATTTTTCTGGGCATGACTAAGCTAACGTAACTAATTTCTTGAACATGAATCTCAACTGAATTGCTTAATGTTCTAGAGATAATATAATAATGGCCGGCAAGTACTTTCAATGAGAAGAGCACAAACAGGAGAGAGAGAGAGAGAGAGTAGAGAGAGAGAGAGTGGATGCATTACCCCAACTTGAGAGCCTGTCCGCCGGCACGCATGCCTTCCTCCCCTAGCAGCGTCACTTGCTCCTCTTCTCTGTTCATGTCCGTCATCTGCGAAGTGTAGCCTTGGTCAGCCTGGCAACACAACCCCCTTATGGCCTTCCACGCTGCACCCCCCTCCCCCCGGGACCTCTCAGGGCCTGGCCATGCACCAGGGAGCAACAAGCATGCACGCAACCACCCCACACCACACCCTCGCCAAGCTCTCCAACACACGCGCCACCAGCAAGCAGGTTAGTCCCAGTGCGCGACAACTCTCCTCGCGACACACCCCTTGCACCGCAACGAGGGCCTGCTGCTATCCCCACTCCCTAGTCTTGACTTTACTTAGCGTCTGTCTGCTACATTTATATTATAGTTACTGGTGAAGCAAGTCTATCTATAATTCGGTTCTCCATTGTTTCTTTTATTCACAATTGTTTATTTGTTTATTTCAGCAGCACCAAAACTTGACCAAATTTAAATACGTATCAACAACCTAAATATCCCATGCAGCATAAAAGTGCTAAGCCATAAACATGCACACCAACCAGTTCAAGGCAATGAGTTACGAATGACTACGGTGGGCAAAAAGTTGTTAGTGATCTGCTAGCCGTAATTTACTTCCACTACTCATTCCAGCATCTCAGAAGTAACATTTCTTTGGCATTTAATTTCTGTAAAAAGAAAGCATCATTAGTAGTACTGGCACAGCTATTTGATACTTTGTTAACCCAAAATGCAATCTCAACAAATTGCTATACTAGCATGTTAAGCAGCTCCAGTGGCAGCTGTCTTTGCTGGATGTTGTGCCAAGTGAAGCTACCACTGGAAAGCAATAAACTATTTTAACTGCAGCACCTAGCCACATACCAGTTACTTATTGGACAAAGTTACACAGAAATGATCAGTTATGATCCCAAACTGATTTTACAAATGACTGCCGACCTTCCATGATACAATTCCCACCTTCATACATGCCTCGGGTTGTTGATTCATACAGCGACATTAGTCCTTCATCCTTGATGGATGATATGAGGCATCTACAAACTTCTTTATAATCTACAGTCTTTATGTCTTTGAATGTTTTTTGCAATGGGAGTGTATGAAGTTGTTTACAATATTGGACGTACGCCATTGCTATACAATTTTCGTCCCAGAAATCCACACAAGAGAAGAGGGAAAATTACAAGTAAACAAACAATAGAAACCAGTAAGCCAGGACTGGTTTGGCTCTAGTCACCACATATATAAAATTAAACCATGGAAATTCAACAAGGAATTAAGTCAGGCAGCAAGAGTAAAAAATTAATTAATAAAAATAATAAATTGAACTTCTAAAACGAGTGATCAAATAAATAGGCCAACACTGGTTTGGCTCTAGTCAGCACTTGTGTAAATGAAATAATAAAATTCCGGCAGGAATAAGTCAAGTCGCAAGATATGATAAAATTAAAAACCAAATAAAAAATGAAAAAATTGAGCATCAGAAACAGAATGATCTCAGAACCTGATAAAATAAGTAAGCCAAGACTGGTTTGGCTTTAATCCGCACATATAAAAATAAACACGATATTCCAACAGGAATTGAGTCAAATTGTCAACAGTAAAATAAAAATAAATAGAGCATCCAGAACGAATGAACTCAGGACACCACGATAGAACAGCACAGTGACAAAATTGGACGAGTACAACAAAATACAAAGAACGACGAAGAGAACAAATTACCAAAAACAACAACCAAAACATATATTAACAACGACGAGTCACAGACACGAGTTTGCACAGCACCATGACGAAGACCCACGAAGCACAGTAGATTTCTGGCGACGACCCTCTGCGACGTTTCGGGTGCTGAGATCACCCGTCCTCAGGCAAAGTTGAAGTGAAGACTGGAATGAAAGGTCGGTCTTATATAGGTCCGAGCTCTCTCCGCTTTACACGACCAATGACCGCCGAGCTCACTTCTGATTGGTCGCGCACCTGTCCTTGGTTAAAAAATGCAGCCTGGAGCTCTCCAAATTGCGCGACCAATGATAGCTAAGCTCACTACTGATTGGTTTAGCACATTTCCAAGGCTTTAAATAAAGACTATTGTGCCCTACCAGATAATTTGGTTTCTATTTTTGTTACAGATTTCCACATATTTCTCAACTCAATGCTTTGCTGGCTAAAAACATTGGTATTATTAACAATAAATGCAGATTCTTTAATTTTCCTTTTGATAGGGTGTGTTTCAATAATAATTGGCGAGGCAAAATGGGAAGCCAGTTGCACCTCATGCAGCAGCTCAAATTACAAATCTGACTCTTGTTACCCAACCAGACTGATGAGAACTCTGCAACATCCCAACAATACTGCTGAGGTAAGATGCTGGGAACTGGCACACCAATACATCACCAAACCCAGACACCTGCCCTTATCGTCAGGTAACCTTCCTGCCGCACCTCAAGGCTGCTGGAGAAGACTTCAGTGTGCCTCCACTCACTGCCTGATGAAGCTGTTGTAGCCGGTGAAACATCGAGACTACACTTCGCAGAAGAATGTGTTTGTAATCTAAAGGGTTTGTGAGTTCTAATTGCAAGTATAACCCTGATAGTAACTGTGCACAGTAGCTTTTGTTGACTGGATGTAGTTTCTTGGACAAAATCCATTGTGATGCAGATGTCTGTCAAAGAATACTACAGAGAATAGGAAAACACAAATTAGCAAAGTATGCTTTAGCCTACAGGACACACACACAACATTAAATTCCTGTCAGTGTCTGGAAAACTATTGTGTTTTATTTAGTCTCTTTGTTGTGTCATACTTTTGTGTTTCATATATATTATCTGTCTGTCCTTTAGCCATATTGTGTTGTGTGCCTTTGTGGTGTCTGGTTTTTTTCTTTTTTTTTCCTTCTTATTTTTCTTTATGGCTGTCGTACTTGACGCGATTCCATTCATGGAATTGTATGTTGTGTACGTATCCTGTTGCCTAAAGTATACTTTGCTTATTTATGTTTTTCTATTCTCTGTAGTTTTCTTCCACAGACATTTGCATCGCAATAGAGTATGTCTAAAAAAATACATCCAGTTGTGCAATTCCATTGCACAACTCTATCTTTTGTTAAAAAATGTAATAAAAAAGAACTAAAAACTTGTACCAGTCCATGTGGTCCACAGAAGAGAGTTTTCCAGATACATATGCAGTGCATGCTACAGCACGCAAAGCAACCAGGATCCAGTAGCGCACCTAACATACCAGCTAGTTATCTACCCAGTTAAAAAACTAAAATTAATAAATGAAGTTGTACTTAATATTTTACCATGTACAATGCACTTAAGTTTTATTACACATGCATTACTTCCATTCACTAATTTCTGGTCAAATTGTGTCAATCAAAATGTTTAACATTGATATGACAAATTGCAATTAAAAGTTGCCAACATTTTTCATAATGCCAATGGAAAGAATAACAATAATAAATTTTTTTACTAAAACTTTATTACTGTATTAAGGTAACACAACTGGTATGTGGGAAAGTGCAGCATTCAAACATTCTAACAGTTGTTTACTAAAATTTAATTTTCTTATTTTAAAATTTCAATTATTTATTCATTAATAACAACTACATCTAGAGAGATCAGCGAGAGTTTCGAGTCGATAAGACAACAAACATTGTGTTGGAGAGTTTGGCAGCACGCCATCATTACTACCACTACTACCACCACCACCACCTGTATATCCTGTACACATGCAGTCTGGCCAACTTAACAATCATCAAGCAATGGAAGCAACAAAGCAAGACAGTTGAAACAGCCAACTACCATACATGCTCCAAAGCATAAGCAGTAAAAGAAAAAAAATTTACCTTCGGTGCAGATAACCCTACCTACGGTAAAACAAACGCACATTAATAAAGAATAATGGCGGAAAATATTATGAACATAATATTCTCCAATATAAAATACTTGCGCAACGTGCACTTTAGCATGCATCATGTCTGCACATTTCCTTCTCGACGTGCGTTCACAAAATTTTAAGTTATCTAGTACAAATATATGAAACCATAATAAAGCTAATTCTAGCTACCCTGATAAATTGTTGAAAGTTAGATAATCCTTGTTACTGCTCTATGACAGTTTAACAGTACTACCACAGTCACTAATTAAATTAGCCGATTTATTACACTTTGTTAGTATCGCAACCTACCCAAAGAACCTTCTTTAACTCACTCCAAAAAAAATTAAGATTTTATGGGTTCAGCAACTCTCATGTATTTCATCATAGCCTAACACTATCGTATTATAACCAAAAATATAAAAATATAGATGTAATTATGAGATCACGTCAGTATAATAGTGGCAACATATTCCTTCAGTTAGAAAATTCCCCCTGGTGCAACTTGCATAACATTCTCCTGTTCTGTGTACTGCAGTCTCCCTTGGTTCACAAAGCAACAGTAAACATGCAGTCAGAAAGACAGCTTCACACACCAGCGACCACTAACAACATACGTAGCACTAGATGCCCGAGACAAGACTACATAACCTCACCACACTTGATGACAAGAGTGTAACAAAGAAAGGGTTTCAACATAGTAACCTACACTTCACTACAATTTTCACAGCTATTCACTGCGCAGCATCTCTCATGAAACAACCCAGGACATAATATACAGTCACCAGTCACTGCACAGCCTGAACCTCTCTCGAAGCATGAAGCAACATAGCATGGCTACAACAATCCACAAAGCCAGCAGCGAACACAGTAGGAACTGTCTGAACTAGCATCATGGAGGAAACAGGTCTGACCACTAGTCCACCCATCCTGCTTTCTGGTCGTCATTCTTCTCCTACATCCTTCCAAGCAAATACTGGGATGGTTCCTTAGTAATAACAGTGAAGGATTCTCTCCTTCCGTACCATTCCACGTCACTGGTTCCATCTCTTAGGCCTCGTTATGAAAGAGAGATCAATCCCTAATGCCTAGCTACGACATCCAACAGTTGTTCCTACGTAACACCTCACCGAGCCTGTATCATTTATGCCACATGCAACATGGTAAAATTATTAATTTAGTATCGCTACTCGTCTGTATTACAAAGCCTGCTCTGTATGTGTGTACGAGCATCAAGTCACCATATTTGTGTCTTAAAATTTTACTATTGTGCGCTGCGACAAAGAGTGGTAGGCCTGGTGGTGCAGATATGAACAGTCATTTGACGGTGGGTTGTGGATGAAAGTGTTTATAGACTGTAGCATTGGCCTGACTGTTTACAGTGACCATGGTTGTTCAGTTTTCTGGGACTGTGCCTGAAGATAGGGTTCAAACAATTTCGAAGAGTGAGCAGAAAATCTGCAAGCAAGAACGTACGTACAAATAGCTTATTGCTGAAATGTACATTGACTACACTTAAACTACAGAGCTCCTCAGCAGTTCAATGCATTACCTGCTGTTGCCTGCACTGCTCAAGTGTCTTCTCCATCCTGCCAGTGAAGAATTTTTATTTTGAGACGTTCCTGTCTACATGTAAAATGTCAGAGGTTCTGTCCCAATAAAATACGTTAACACAGAAGTATTTGTGATACCCATTGTGTACAGATTAGTGATCCAGTGGGAAGTATAAACTGTAAGTACGCCCAGCTTCAATACTCTTTCGTAATTGGTAATGAACCAAGAGGGAAAGTAGGACATAATATTGCAGACAAATGTTTTGATAAACTTTGTATTAGAGTTAAAACAGGTTTTCTCTACACACTGCCTTTAATTGCACGGGCTTGCATAGTAGTTGCCTACAGTACATCAACTAGCCTAATATTGCTGGCAATGTATTTACAAAATAGTTTATATTGCACTCTGTAGTATGTCCTGCTGCATGCACGTTTAGTAAATTTTGGAGAACTTTATTCTGATAGTTTTTACATGCAGTTGATGGTGTTTCATTTACCGATATGTTCACATACGTGTTCAGGAATAGTTGTATCCCCCAAAAAGTAAAGTGTAAAGCAGCTTAAAACATTCGATTACACAACTCATCATTAAACCTTTTTTTTTTGCCATGCATTCATTAGACTTTTTAAAGTGTTAGTATGATTGTATGTTGAGTCATGGATGACTCTTCTATGATGTAAGGTGTTGGTGAGTAGCCAAGTAATTGTACTTCAGTTCTTTGCTCATCTATATGGCTGAACCAGCGACAGCAATGTGGCCTTACCAACAACATTTTCACTTGCAAAGTTGCTAACCATGAGGAATTGATATATTTACAATAATAATTTAAAATAAAATCTTCAGTTCAGATATTAATAGGAAACTTAAGCATGGATTAACAGTTGTGTGTTAGCTATCGAGGCTTGTCCCAAGAAGAGAGGTCTTTATTTAACACATCTTGAGATATGTTTCTAGACTTTTATTTAAGTAACTCTCAGCTGAGTGTGTTACAAGAGAGTTCTTGCTTGAAACTCAATCTTACAATCCAATATCAGAGTCTCGAGGCTACTGAGTATTAATAGTAGTTGTCAAATGAGGAAAATTTGCCATAGTAAATAACTTACCACACATTATGGGAGTGTGGTTGAGAGGTGGCTTGAGACATACTGGTTTATGTTTGTCCAATTGACAATTTTTGGTTATGATTTTGTAACTGTGCCATTACAGTGAGTTAACTATTATGTAGCAAGGAAGGAAATTAAATCAGTAAAAACCATTCTATGCTATCTGGACTTTATTTAGGCTATAAAAAACTAAAACATAACCAAGTAATAAACTGATGGTGCACTTGTTCACATCTAACAACAAAATGGACTTGCCACATGTTGTGTGTGATTGATCTTTGATTTTTTTGAACGCTACAATAATGACAGTTGCAATGAAGAACCAGCTTTACGACTCAGGAAACTGTACGTAAAGGAGGATGCCAGGAACCTATCTGAATGGTGGTCCGACCAGGAATATATACAGAGGTAGGTGTACGCAGTATAGATTCTCTAAGGACGCAACAACAAATCTGATACTACTTCATATTAAGCATGTGTTACAGTAAGTACACTCAAAACCTGCCTTATAATTTACAATTAGGTTCCAGTTTGCCTTCGGCGAGTCATTCTTTGGCAATACATCCGTAAAACAAAACACTATTTTAAATCCTTTAAAATAAAAACCTTCCCGTCGATGAGCTGTGAGCTGTTAAATGCATTTGCAACTTTTCCGTACTGTTAATTTTTTGCTTCTGCAGACACACCATCAGTTCTTTTCGTAATTGTATCTTTATATTTTACTAGTATAGTTAACAGTAGGATTTTTAATTCCGTAAAATTGTTCTTCTTCGAATCCATGCTCCAGAACATGCCCAAAAAAAAAAAAAAAAAAAAAAAAAAAAAAAAAAAAAAAAAAAAAAAAAAAAAAAAAAAAAAAAAAAAAAAAAAAAAAAAAAAAAAAAAAAAAAACAAGCATGGTAATACCAACTAGTTAACACAAGCAACAATTAAAACTCAAAAGCAAAAAGTGTGTTCATTTTTGGCTGTCTAAAAAATTACGATAACAGATTCTCGTATCACACGAGAAGGGAAGTTTGAAATTAATATCGGCTACCTACATCTTGAGAACTGTCTGTTATTTAACACAATCTCAAGACGAGATGTGAGTAACAACTATCAATGTTACTATAAATAAGTAAAGGCACAGTGTAATACAATTTTACAATATAATGTCGGAGCACACTAGCAATGCACGACAGGCTTGGATAAATACATCTGCTGTTCTTTTCTTTATGTGGACGCTGGTTAATTAACTATTAGGTTGAAGTGAGATGTTTGTCACAATTATAAAATAATGTAAAACTGTCTTTGTTGTTTGGTATCACCAATATGAAATCTACTATTTTGCAGCAAAAAAGTAACTTTATTTAATATTTGGTCATAAATATACATATGTGTTAAACAGCTGTTTAGCTAAGTCACTGTCATTCCTTGATATTGGTTGGTTTGTTACCATTTAAACATCAATTTGGTTAGGTACGTACGAGCATGACCATAGTATGTATGAGAAAGTCTGAAGAGGCTAGGCCTGTGATTGGCCGAAGAGGTAACTGCGCAGTTAGAACTGTGTCATGTAGCCTGTTATCTCTCTGCCATGTTGAGGAGAGATTGCAACGACCTTCAGTGTAGGAGGTCTGCAAGGTTGAAGTTAAGATTTTCATACAGATAGTTTGAGCAGTAATTAAACGTGCATGGGCAGTACCCCTGACTGAACCTTCTGTTTTAATATTTCAGTCTGTGTGTGAATACTTCACAGTATGTTCCACGAACGCGCTGCTTCTGGTCAAAGTTTAAGTGCATAATTCTTGCAGAGTGGTGTTAGGCACCAGTGTTGGTTGGAGCTGTAACTATGAGATTAATAAAGTATAATAAAACTACTCTCTTTGTCCTGGACTACCACCTAACTATTTCCTAACTTCTGTAACCACATATCAACTTATGTGCTTCCATGACTGAGAACTGGAGCTATGTCAAGTAAATACTTGTGAGCCCACATTTAAGACCTTGTTACCTTCCTCCTGCTTTCACAAAACATCTTAACAGACTGCAAGAAACAGTAAAAATGTAGTATGTGTCACTTGTCCTCCCCCCCTCCTTTCTCGTTAAACAGTACCAGTCTCCCAGAGCAGGCATTATGATTTACGCACTGCTGAGATTCCCCCACTCCGGAGACACTAATACAACGTCTAACACATTTCCCTCTGAACCCCCACAGCTGTATTACTGGCTGAACAGTCGGTTGGCAACTGCGACAATATTTAGTGGGAAAGGTAACTTGCTACACGATGGAAACATTGACATTCTCCAGCTTACAGTTTCAGTTACAAGAAAATACTCCTACATGAGAGACAATGCTCCATAGCACAAACTCCAGCAGTTGCACTAACAGTCAGGCTTACAACACAGCTCACTAACACTTGTCACAATCTTTACGATGATCTAAGCAAACAGAACTAAGTTTATACAAACTGTATGAGCAAACCAAAACACGTACTTTCAAACTTTCCAATCAATCTTCTAATATTCTATCTTGAAATCACAAGAATACCAGTTCAGTTCTGGGTAGATACCGACACCCAAGATAAGCCTCTGATTCAATACCACAATAACATAGCATTTAATATTAACACTAACATAACCCAGCTGACTGCTTTGCAACCTATGAAAACTAATAGAGCCTTTAATTTTTGCAAGAACTTAAGGTCTGAGGTAATCACACTTTTCAGTTGATTTTGGAAGCACACATCCAATTGTTCAATGCGAAACATATCTCACTGTACAAACACAAAAAAAAAAATAAATAAATAATTGTTCGGAGAGGGAACACATCCAACAGTTCAAAGAGAGAACACAGCCGATTGTTCAGAGAAATCACACATCCAATTGTTCAAAAAAGCACATGTCTAATTGTTAAAAGAGTGAACCCATACAGTTTGTTCAAGAGAGAACACATCCAATCGTTCAAAGAGAGCAGATGTTTATACACATGTCATCTAATCGTCCAGAGAGAACAACTTTGAATGTACAAAGCCATTACATTATAGTGGACTCTCAATACTAAAACACATCCAAAAATGGCAGAGCAGGTTAGACAATAGATCTGAGACTTCTTGACGAAACACCACAGACCTGCCAAACATGGATTTGAATGACAATTACAGAAAGCAAGTGAGCTAAGTGACCTCTATCGGAGGCTAAAGGACATCAGCGCATCAACCAACTTTATACTCGACACAGGCCTGCCCTAGCACAAATACGACAAGACAGTGTCCACAAGACGCCCTCCCTTCTAAAACAATCAACACATTTCAAAATCACTGCAACAAGCAACATAGTGATGTACTCAGGTGGTAATAGTAGGTCAGAGAGTAGCATTGAGCATTCCTGCACACACACAAAAATACATACAATTTAAATTAATGAATGTGTGACACACATTACAAATCTACCACTCCCATTTTATCTACAATGACATTGAGTATCTGTATTGTCTCCTTATATATACTTCACTGATATGGTATTGGTCCAAAGGCATATAACAACCTTTCCTACTATGTTATTCAGCTTATATAACCTGTAGCTGCTTCCTATATTAAAAAAGTTTCTATATACTATTTATTACAATAATTGCCAGTCATGGCTATAGTTATATCACACAATTATTAAACTCTGTTTCCTACTTACAGAACTGCTTGTTGAGTATTTAACTAACTATATGGACCTAGTCACTTGAAATAAATACTATCCTAATACAGTTTTTAAATTTGTTAAGAATTCCATGATTAAAAACAATCTGCAAATAAAAATTAAAGGGAACATTAATATCTGCCACGTTTGTAAACATGAGTATAAGTATGCAAGTAAATAAAAGAACAGTTATAGTAAATATATCAAACACCTATTACAACAAACTGTATTCATCAAATAAAAGAAAATAAAGTTGGTCACTATTTATTAATGACGACATAAAAGTTGATAGTGTAACATAACTACAATCACACGTCACTTGACTGGATGCATTCAACAAATGGCTACACGGTGGTGCAGCATGCCCGAGTTAAGGTAGCTGGGCCGTACGGAGGTACAGTCCGTCACACGTCTGCTACTGACATCAAGTACAGTATTTACGAAAGGGGACAACATTCTAGTGGCCATGAAACACGAATGTCAACAGGTTTCATTTGTACGTAACAGTTCTGAGCTGGATTAGTTGAGAAACTATGTTTACACAGTAGAGTAGAGAAAGCCTAGTCACAATGTAGAGGTACCTGCATGGTTTACCAACCCTGGGACGAGTTATTTTTACCTCGAGGTACAACTGCGACATGCAATGAGCATCAGATGTTCCTTTCCTACTACACGAGACAAATACCAAACCCAATCTAGATGTCAATATCATCAAAATATATTGCGTAAGCTTCTCGTGCATGACAGATCTCAAGGAGAGAGAATGGCACAAGATTCTGCAACTAGTATGGAATGGAACGCTATATTGATTGTTCTGCGCTGGTCGTGCGACCTACTGTATATAGGTTATAGAAACTGCCGAAAATCACTGAGCTGCGAAGATGAATTGGTGAGTCATATATTGGCAATTAACGTGTGTCCCAATGGCTATAGGGAAATAAAAACCAGAAAATTCTGTACATAACAATTATAATATTTACTGTGTTAGTGTTTGTTTTAAAACAAAGTATTTATGCTAAAGACATAATATGAAGCATCAACCTCATAAAACAACTGACTAAATGCTGCAGGCAGCTCCACGTACAGAATGTTCAAATCTATTGGAACTAAATACATGTCCAAACATATAGGAACTGCTAATATCGCCTCTCAACTCTCAGGAATGTATAATGTTCCCCTAGCTTTGTACTGTCTATCCCATGTAAGAATTCCGTATTTTGACAGCAGATGCTACCAATATTTTTAACACGTGCCAAACACGTGGTAGAATAACATACCATTTAAAACAACTGGACGTGATCGTATGACCTGAGGAAGCAGTAGTGGCAGCCCTGATCAACAAATCGGTTAACTTCCATCGCCGACATTGAAAATAGTGTGTATTATACGTGAAAAATAAGCAAGCGCTTTGGAGGAACCGTAATATATTAACACGGTTATGTATCCAGCATTCATCAGATAACTATTTTTTCAAACTGCGTGATTTCTATAACTATTTTACAAACAACCATACCATTATCAACAGACCTGTACCGGCAACCAAAACAAAGGACGCCATTATGTAAGCTTCACGTGTTTTGTGATCGTGTGCGTTTGTAATTATTTTCTTTTAAGGTGTTATTATAAATTCTGTGCTTATATTTAATGTATTGCAATGCAGGAATTGAAATACAAGGGTTGTAATCACCAACGATAACGGGATATTTTAAGACGTGTTTTGGAAGAGGGAACTGGAAAAACGTTCAGCTTTTCAGCATCGTGGCATGTCTACAAAAACAATAGCTAAGTAAGAAGCAGGTAATTCTTACAGAGAAAAGTGCTACAGACAATAAAAAAAATGTTACCTACCTGTTATTTTAACGGAATTTGTGTTCTATTTGTACGGTCCTTGTTGTGGGCGTATATGTACACATGCTTTTTCAAGTCGCAGACTGAATAAATTATTTTTGTACGAAAATATCAGCGTTTTTATTATATGTACGGCAAGTAAGTTAATATGAAGTCCACGTGATATTTTGTGCCTGTCAGCTGCTAAAACGCTGTAGGTCTACATATTACCAAAAGAAAAGGTCAGAAAACTTCAGCCTAAGTATTTCCCGGCCATTAAAGTGTATGTGTTTAATCATTTGTGTTGCCAAATGATTTAAAGCTGATTTGGGAAATTAGTCTTATCCATGTTTGTTTAATACTTACTCTTTTTGTTAATATATTACTTCCGTTTAGGTTGTGAGAGTGCAAATTTTTGCTATGTAATCTACAAAATAATATGGTGACAAGTTTTTTTTAAAGTTTTGTGAGTCACACAACTTTGATAGTAACACCGATATTTCGAAGGTAGGCTCTACCCACAAAAGGTAAGTTCTTTCGATAGTCTGCTCCATGAAACTTCAACTACTACTTTATGATATTAGGCTATAATGCAGAACCAAATTGAAGGCAACAAGAAAAATAATTGAATTACACAATGCTTTCATGTAAGCCTATTTTATATATATATATATATATATATATATATATATATATATATATATATATATATATATATTTTTTTTTTTTTTTTTTTTTTTTTTTTTCATTTAAAGATGTTTATTTACAATGTCGGATGCTCTAGCAACTTCAGTATGTTGTAACCAAATAAGCTACTATTATTTAAACTTTTCAGGTGTCAAGTTGAAATAAAAAATTGATAAGTTACCCATACAAGTTTTTTTGTAATGCCATAAAATACTACAATTTTGAGCATACCTAGGAAAATATACAATAAATTATGTAAAATTTAGAGTTGTTATATTAACTGAACTACTGACGAGTAGGCTATTCATTGCTGCAATATGAAACCAATTTCCATTAAAATTGCCTACCTAACCCTAAAGACTTGTGCAGCCAGTATTGAAAAAAAATTACCTGACTTGTCTGAGATCTAAAAATAACAAAAAGAAAATCACAACACAATTTGGATTGTATTGCACTGATAATATACCTTGACTGTTGACATGTTTTGGTTGTCAGCTGGACAGCACATGGCAGTGGAAGGATATATAATTTTTTTGTTTACATTGCCCTACTTTATGATCTGTCAAATAATGGAATTCTTATACGGTATGGACAATAATCTTGTTAACACATCTACAGTTAGTAGTTATTAATATTCACACTTAATAACATTTAATACTGCAATTACTACAAAGATAAAATTTAAAAAAAAATATAACAATACATAGTTTAATTTTTGTTTACTTTTAATACCTCCTAATTTATTTTAAATTGTTTTCTAATGAAGATACTAACAAAAAATTAATAAATTACTACGTGATTAAATGTGTGATTTTCTAATAATGCACAATAATCAACCATTTTTGCTTTGGGCTTTGAACTCCAAACTATGTCATTAAAAAATAATTCTGAATTGTTTACTTCTCTCTAAGTGAGAATTGTTAGAAACCCTTAAAATTTGAAGACTTTTGCTTTCAGCACAGACAGATAAACGTCGCCGGGACAGGTCTCCACTGTAGTTTGACCTAAGGATTGTCTTAAAAACAGGACGGCATCTATTAGGCTTATTTCAACCTCAAAATTTTTTGGGGCATTGGAAATTTAAGAGAACAAGTGCTGAACTCCTACAACCTAGTTTTGTAATTACAGATACACGAAGGCTGTGACTGGTTCGAGAGATGCAGATGCTTACATGACATTATACTCCGGCCAAAAGAGCCAGAAAGCAGACATGATAATTCATTTCTGGCCATAATTAATTTATTAAACGTTTCCTCTTTAAAACATATTTTCACACCAGCGTTTGTCATGCAGGAATGTACAAAACACGTATATACTTTTAATTTTATTTACCTCATCCGGAAAACAATTTTGAATATTGTATACATTTACATAATAACAAGAGGTCAGAATCTCCCCAGTATATTTATAAGTCAGCTTGTTATGGTACTCAGCAAAGTCTGTGATTTGTTACTATGACAGACAACCAGTTTCAGAACTGTGATAGCAAAAATCAAAGAGCAGTGTCAGAATTTTACAGCCATAAGACTTAAAACATTTTGTAAGCAGCAGAAAACTTTTCTGTAAATAAAAAATTTCGTTCAAATATTATGCATGAATTTCGAAGTTATTTACTATTTTGTTCATAAATACGTATATGTTACACTTAATCCTTCTGAAGTGTGGTTTGAGGAAACTTATATTCTTTCTTTGCTTCCATGTAGGGACAGAACTATGCTTAGTTACCAACACGACAACCACGCTGTCACGAAACTACACTCCAAAACCTACGAGCACCATGAAACAGTTAAAATAAAAACATGTTACAAAATCTTTATTTTAAAACTGTGAGAGGAAAACAAGTTCGAATATGTGAAAAAAAAAACACTTTTAAAATTTTCTTTAAAGATGACTTACAAAACATTGTTGGTACGCGCCACCATCAAACAGCAAGTATTGTTATACGAGATTGCTGCCACATGGTGTAAATACTAAACCAGCTCGTCACCAATGAACCCTGAAAACATGCAAGGTGCACGACTTTGGAAATAATATTTGCAAACCTCTCGACAGTCAATAAATGTTAATTTCATAAAACACATGCGTAACTGCACGGCGGATTCAAATCGACAAACCTCGCGGGGAGAGGCCACTCGACAAACACAACTGAAGACGAGGTGTAAGCTGCACGCTGACCGAACAATTTCGCTACGGGTAAAACACACACACACAGTACGCGGTGGTTCACGTGTGGAAGGGTTTACTGACAATCACACATCACAAGGGAAGTTTCTTCAAACCGAGCGAGGGCATCAAGCACTGAGGGCCAACCGGTACAGTAACATCTAGACACACATTGAAACATCCTACATCAAGGAACAAACTTCCCAAGCCAACGAACAATAATATCAACCACATTTTAAAAAACAAAACTGTAGCTTTCAAATAAAATGTGGCAACATATGCAAAAAAGAACTGCAATTAAAACAAGGGCTTAATAAAAACATTTACGCACTTGTCAAAACGCTCAGCAAGCTTAGTACTGTAAGAAAGAAGGCAATACTTCACGTTCAGAGCCGTTTGGCTCGACAGTAGTAAGTCACGGCTGGACTCAACGTGCGTGGCTTTCACAAACTCCTGACTCTTTATCATTTCTTCCGTAACGTAAGCCGACCATAGCTGCATTCCCGACTCTGTCTGTTTAAGAACGGTCACTTGTTTCACACAAAAGTTATCATCATCAAGAGGTTGCTAACAACTAACACAAAGCCACTACTGTTCGATGCAACGAAACTCACCAATCTCATATACTGTACATTACGAACAATGCTAAAGTAATAACCAATCGACAAATGAAGGATACAAAATAATACGTTATCTACAAACACCAGACATGTGCAACACTTATTAAAAACTCAATCTCTGAAGCTACTGATTATGCTGCAGACAAAAAAATTTGTGATTCATTAAAACATGTTTCCAAACAGCAAAACAAATCAAGTCTGACACATCAACAGAACTGTTGCAGCACTTAAAAGCAAACACGCACTTAAATCTACAATAAATGAAAAGTATGTTACATAAAACTTGGAGGTGAAACAAAAACAGGAAGTAAACTTGTGCAGAGGGTAGAAAACAAATCAGCCACTTAGCACACACGTACAGACATCCACCTAGATAGAGAAATGTCAACAACTCGAGTGTTCTCGTTCTGAAGTTGTTTTGCAGCACCAAGTGTTTAGAGCACTGTACTAGGAGTGCCTTGACTTGTATTTTGCAGTGTTTGTAGTAAATATAGATTTATGAATATGAAAGCATATTACATTTTACTATAGTGGTATGATTTCTTTCCAGTACACATGAGCTATGACAACTAGCAACAATTGGTGCCAGAAATTGAAATGCTCTAATAGAAATCAAGAAGGGAAATGTAGCAAGCAGGTTTCTACATACTCTATATTCTATAGAGTTTTTACTTACACACAATTTACATTCCAAATAACTTTGAAGTGTGTCGTTTTTAAATGAAGGATGAAACACAACACAGCCTACTGTAAACCTAGTGAATGTATCATACCACCAAAGTAATGTAGGCATGATGGAGGTTAGGACGTGGCAAGGCCCAAGTTTGATATAAGGTGCATGTGTTGTCTGCCAGGCTGATCCCTTACAAAACAACAACTGCTAAAACCAGAAAATCTGCATAAAATTAGTCAAACATCACAGTTGCCGACATGTATCGACTCACTGAGGTAATCATTTCACTTTACACACTTCTTGCAGTTACTAGATAACGGCATACATTACCGCTATACACCGTCAACATACGTGAAAAATTGTTGTACACACTGAGGCATAGAGCCTCGCACAACTTGACACTATGACAGATAAATGTGTTGCTAAAAGTTACGTATGCCTCAAAGAAAGATTTTTAAACTTCCAAGTAAGTATAGCATTTTCAATTCTGTACTCAATGACGCAGACAAGAGCGACTATCTCAGTTCGTAAAGTTCCCCAATAAACAAACATACTGTAAATCTGATCGATAAATTAAAATATTGGCATAACAAAAGATGTAAAAGCTGTGGCCATTCGTTACTAAATTTTTAAAAACTGAGAATAAGTGCAGCACATACAGTAATTGAACATTTTAAATATCTCTTGCGAACTACTTCATTAGGAATCAAATACCAAGTTTAATGGTGGAATATCAGTAAATGTTAAATAGACATGTGAAAATATATGAATATTTTAAAATAAAACACTTAAACCCCATAAAATTATGAACTATGCCTTTTCCACATAAAAATTGCACTCTGAATGTTGTGGATATGTAGAGTACTGAGGTTGGTATGGATGTAGAAGATAGAAAGATTACTTTGTGAGAAAATGTTTGCAAAAGAAGGTAAGACATGGAAAGCAGTGTAAATGGACGGAGGAGCAACATGGTTTCAGGTCAGCAAGATCAGCAATATGTAGAACTGATATTTGCAGTGTGGATGCTGATCAAGACGAGATGGGAGTATGGTAAAGATAAGTTAAAGGCCTTTACAGTTGTTGGAAATTTTTCAGTTCAGCCTTAGCTGAGATTGGTCCTAATTCAAATAAACCTTTTTAGAGATTTTAGAAAATAAACACTGAAATGGCATTCTTTTGCTTGTCTGTTCTGCAAACTCTAGACAATATCAAAGGAAGTAAAAGTTTTAAAAACATTATAAAAAATGTTTTAGAGTCTAGACCATTGATTGGTGCTAATACATAGCCTACCAAATTTCATCAAAACAAAAAAATGAGGCAGCAAGGTGTGTATGTGATTCCACGTGGAATGACTCTGTGACAAAATTATATGCACAAACAGACCAAGGCTTACATTTGTCTGCTGGCTGATTTCAAATTAGACAAACATACATACTTTATAATATAATATGTAATGTTGCATGGACAAACTATCAAGAGATACTATTGTGGTCACATAGGCCCCTTATATTTTATTATCTGCAGAATAACTACTAGAATTACCCTACAGGTAACGTCCTCAACCAACCCAAACATTGTAACTAGTATAATTATGGAATCTTTCTGTTATGATGCCTCTTACATATTTGTTGTTATGCCATGCTATACCAAAAACATACATAGTTTAAACATTTTATTGCCAGCTTTCATTTACATACTAAGTGCAGGAATGGATCTAGGCATTCCTTCGCTCGGGGCAAGAATTGTGATTTCCTCCCCCCTCCTTTCCCTAACACCCTTTTCCCATCAGTCCAACTAACCCAACAGTAACAAACATATCTTGTATACAATGTTTTGTGCTCGCGTAAAAAACAGTAGAAAATTTGAGCAGAAATACATAAAACTTGTACTAACCAGCTACCATTAGCAGTGTTTTAAGTGTGTATTCTCATTATAAATACTGTATTTATAACATTATACAGTGTTCAAGGTTAAAAAATATACAAAAACACAAACTAGTGAAAGTCTATAGATAATGTGTCTAATTTACACTCGTTTACATTTCATTTCCAAGTAAAAATTTTCGGCACCACCAGCTCCCCCTCTAGCCCGGTGCAGTTAGCCCCCTCCCCACCGCCCCAGATCCGCCCCTGATTAAGTGTAAAAACCGCCAACTGATTTTTTCACAAATTTACAGCTAAAAGTTCATAATCCATTAAAATGAATAGACTTTTAAAATTTTCTTCTCACATTTAAATTGTTATTTGTAAATGTTAATTTTCAAAGTTTCCTTCCGAAAAAAAAAAACCTGTAGTATTCAAAGCAAATTTTAATAAGATATATTGGCTGTGGCATTTCTCACACAAATAGTGTAAGCTGATTTTTCGGCTCATGGATACGGTTGAAACCTTGTCGACACAGCAACCAACAGAACTTGATATTCCATCGCTGTCTTCTACGGTAGTTGGCCTCGTTAGCTGGAAACAAACACTTCCAGGCTGAACACACTACAACTTGAAATGTAACATTAATGGAGTTTACTCACCTCATCAAAGAACTCTTGTGCCTTCCCCAAGATATGCTTCAGCTCTGTCAGATCTAAGAAATTTTTCTTCAGAGCTTCAGCATTCTGATTTACCTCTCTTAACTCTTTCTCCAGCTTTTCAAATGTTGCCTGCACACAACAACCCATAATTTAACACTGAACCTCCACCACAGTTCACAAAACTCCTTCCCACAGCAAACAGTCCTACAATGTGTCACATGTACTTACTATCAATGGCACAAATACTGCACGAGTAAAAATTTGATCTTACAGCTATAAGCAAAGTTACCTGAATGATGAATAGCAATACAACAAATATAAAATTTTTATATAGCCTGTTAATACACCACCACAAGCAAAAACTCCATTTAAGTTACAAGAACTAATCAGTCAAAAACCTATTTCTTATTTATCTTCCTTATTTATTATAAAAAATTATACTTCAAAATATTACTTAAGGAACGGTTCAGTAGCGTAACTAGAACACATCAAACTCAAGTCTAGTTTGTTTATATCACCTGAGGGCCTGTTTTCAGCTGAGTCCCTCAACATTGACGCGCCTATCTACCAATGTACTTTGCTTGACCCCCTTGTTGTTTGGCTGTAGTTCGTCAAGTTACCGAGAATGCTGTACTTTTTGGCGCTGCAGCCAGGGCGATCAGGCTCAAACTCCGCCCGCTTTTTCCATTGTTAACATTATAAAGTAAACAAAGATTTCTGCAGCCATGATTTAAATTTGTGAGCAAAGGAAGTATTTCATGAAATGATAAAAAATTTATAAATTGTTTATCTTAGAGGGAGGGAAGTGGGCAGAGTTTGAATCCGACAACCCTGATTGCAGTGCCAAAGACGTAGAGCATTATCGGTAACTTGGTGAACTGCAGCCAAACAACATGAAGGTCAAGTTTCCAGGCGAGTGTCCAGACCTGTTCTTCTATGGCAGTGTCTCAAGAATATATATAATATTTAGGTAAAATTGAAAAAAGATTTAGGCCTAATTAATGTATAAGGAAAAAAATCATTACAGTTGGTGATTTTAATGTACCTGGGGTAGACTGGTCTAGTATGCATAACCAAGATATTATCTATAAACACATCAAAGATTAAGGTAAAATCTTATTTGATTTTGTAGCCACCATAGATCTATTCCAATACGACAACAAGGGGCCTACTAACCTTAACCTACCAGATTATTTTTTTTCCCCAATTTTTTACAAATTACAGCATCACTTGTAAAACATCCACTCGTTCAAGAAGACGGTTATCATCCTGCTCTAATAGAAGACACGGATTTCCTACATAAAAGTAACTTAGTACATAACCTAAACCTGAAACTATTTTTTTTTATTTCTGGACCTAAAAATCATTATTGGTTCCCTCATTATTCCCTCCAAAACAAAGAAGACAAAGTAAAGTCGCTTACAACACTAAACGAGTACGTGACCACATTTAGCCTGGTTAAAAAACATAACCTAAAACTTATCCCTTGTGGTTCTCCCGCAAAACTTAATAATTTTTCTAATAAAAAAAACTACCACAAGCAATTCAAGAAAACAAAAACCCTGTAGACTATAAAATGTTCTCTAACTTCAGACAGCAAGCTATACAACTACTAAAAATAAACAAACTCGTATGGCAACAAACCGCCAATGATAAAATTAAAAATAACCCAAAAACATTATTGTTCTTTATAAAAACCACAAAACAAGATTCTAATCCTACAACAGCAATCAAAATTAACCAAGAACAAATTACTGACCCACAAAGGATTGCAGATGAATCAGCCAAGATTCTTGCTAATGTGTAACCCAGGAACCAGCCAGCCACTTCAACATCACACCGTCTCCCACAATATACCCAGTACACATTAATAACGCTTTAGTACAATGGAGCATTAAATAACTTAAGCATTCATTTTCTTCAGGACCAGATGAAATTACACATTTCATAGTAAATGGCTATTCTGACATATTTCCACACATTCTACCTCATATATTTATTAAATGTATACAAACAGGGAGTTTACCCTTCTCTTTTGAAAGAACCTATACGGCAGTAATTCCCTTTCATAAAAAAGACAATACACATCACATCCAAAACTACAGGCCAGTATCTTCTCTATGCACATTCTCTAAAGTTTTCGAAAAAAGTCTTCAACTATATCTGGTTTTCCACACCAAAAACAATTTCTTCCACTTTCAACATGGGTTTTTGAAATCAAACTCTAAAAAAAAATATTACAACCAACCTTACTGAATTTCTCTACCCTATTTACAAAAAAATATCTTACTCAAAACCAAGTAGACGCCATGTACTTTGAATTGTTAAAAGCATTAGACACTGTTAACCATCAAATTCAAATTAAAAAACTACAGCCATTGGTGTAAACTCAAATTACTCTAAAATCTTTTCTCGTTATTTATCTAATAAAACATTTTCTCAGATAAACCAACCTAAAAAACTCCCAATCACATCTGGTGTCCCCCCAAGGGCACCCCTCCTCTCCATTATTTTTTATAGACGACATCAGAGAAATTGTAAAAACACACTCAAAAAACACTTTGCAGATGACTTTAAAATATCCCTAAAATTCTTGTCTACTGAAGACTGTAAATACTACAAGATGCTATCAATGCTATTAGTGTAGTGTTTGATACTAGAACAACAAAATGACGCTAAATACCACTAACACACAAACTATCACATTTTCCTGGAGAAGAAATCAGATCACAAAACAGAACAAACAACATCATAACAAAGTAAGAATATGTGAGATATCTATCTGGGACCACTTGACATGCTGTTTGCACAAGAGTATGTTCACATCACAGGAATGAGTGCGATACTACCTGCAGACATTTAAGACATAGTTCCTTGTGAACCTTCAGTGACGGGCTTCAGCAACAAAAGCAATATTGCTGCTGTAACTAGTTCTGTTCTTAAACGAACACCAACTATGCAGCATTACGGAACCAGCACGGATAAGATATTTTTTTAAAATCAGGCTACCGAAGGAAGAAATGAAGTTTGTATGACACAATTTGTTTTTCTAAGAGAACCTGTGCTTTGTAGCAACAAATAATTTTAAATTCTAAATTAAGAGTTATTTTACAAACACGTCTATATAATTGTTTAGCAGTGACTCATTTGTTGGTAATGATCTTCTTTTTTGATTCAGCACCCATTTTGTTTGGTAGATGTGAGACAGATACTCTAGTCGTACATGGAAGTGCAAGAACGGCAGGTTATAGACAGGTGAAGGATATTCCTTCAGCGTGAAAAGATTGTAGCGTAGCGAAAACTTGTGTCGCAGGACTTGCGTCCAAATTTGTGAATAATATGGTTTGATGAATGGCTAATCTTACATAAGTAGACAGTACTTGCGCTTTTTCCTGTTTATCATTTTCAGACCCAACTCATTTGCTACTAAATTAGTTTTACACCTGCATACGAGGCTGAGTGGGCGTAAGATTGCAGGTGTATCCTCCTTCGTAAATTTTCTGCAAGTTTTTGTGACTACGTGCTCTTTGTTAAATTTAAGTGCAGATAATTTTGAAGTTTTGCAATGCAGTAGTGTTGGTCAAAAATGTATAGTGTCAAAAGTTTAAGCATAATCTATCAACCATGACACTTTTCTTTTTGAGAAAAAAACTGTTTTTGGTCCTTTATCACAAGTTTGATAAAAATCTTAAACCGAGATACGATTCCACAGGAAGGCAGAACACTAACTGCAACAACGTAACTGAAGAGCTGTAAAGACGTAAATGTAAATAAACCACAACATGATAACGGCAATACATTACCTCGAGGTCTACCATCTCTCTCGGCTGTGGGGCCTCTGGGTTGTCTCCCGTGTCCAGCACAGGGATACCGTCTTTCTTGATTTCCTTCTCCAAGTATCGCAGCTTGCGCTCCATCTCGTCGCAGCGACGCACCTCATTGACAAACTTGCGTTGGAAAGCATTAAAATCTGGGTTCAGCTGCAAACAAACATTTTGGCATACATACTTGTGTATGTGAACAGTTTAGTTGCAGGTATACCAACAAAACTACAATAACTCAAAAGTGTTTCTGAAAGGAACGAAAAATACGTAATGAGAACTATATCATCCAGGGATACTAAACACATTCACTGCTAGTCCCTTCAACCATCTTATCACATAAAATTGATCTTACTGATACATGTAACAATCACCTGAAACAAACATGTCAAAAGAGTCAAATTACATTTTGTAAATAAGGTCTAAGTTTTCAAAATGTATTAGGCCTAAATAGGAAAACTTCTTAGAAGGTACGACCCCAGTTATAGGAACACTATTTAAATAATAAATTGCTGAGACAAAAGTAACCGGGATTAGAAACGGTTATTGATGATAAGCCACAATCAGACTGTCATTTGACGAGCACAGTCTCGACAGTCTTACCAATCTTGCAGACAGGGGTTCAAGTTAAATGAAATATCAATGTTAAACATTAATCTCTCCTCAACTGATCAAATATAGTCAACTATTTCAAGCAGAAAGTATCCTACACAAATTTTCTTAAGGAAATTTTCAACAGAAATATCAAAATAATACAATTCTGAATTTTTAAAATGAAATATAAATAATAAAATCCCAATTTTCAATACAGAACTAAAAAAATTAAAAGTGGGGGATAATGTATTCCAATATGCTTCTAGAAATTTCAACCAGAACAGATTTATTTTTTATAATTCATCAATTTAGTAAGTAATGCTAATATTAATGATATACTTAAACACTGTTGCTGCATGCTTGCTGGGTACACAGTACTACAGTGCCGCAAGAAAGACAGCTGGACAATGATTATGTTCGTCATGTTTCACATGCGTGAGGCACGAGACTTTGCTACCAACACACTTTAGCCACAATTCTACTATCACAGAGTAATGATTATTTGTGATAGTGATCAAATATAATACACTATCAATAATGTCATTTCATTCAGTCACGTACGAGTGATGCAGAGATAAAAGAAATAATGTTGGTTCACCTATAAAGGCAGGCCCCAGGGTTTGGCGACTGGCACTGTCGACCAGTTAAACTACCCCCCTCTTCCAAACTATTTTTGGTTTTTATGTTTTGTAATGTTCATCAGGTTAATGTAGCATGTTGGCTGTATGTTGACGAAAACTACTGGTTAATCGATTCACTGAAGGTACTGCACATAGTCACTAGGACTGTAGTAAGTGAAATGCAGGTAAATAGAAGAGAAACGTTGGTCAAATATAAATAACAGTGAGAAAATTTTTCAGTAAAAAATTACATGAAAGTTTTTTCAGTCACATTTGATTTAATAAACATAAATTACAGAGACATTATTCTTCTTACAATCAAAAATAATGCTAGATGTCCGACTTGCTTTTGTTAACGATAATAACTTCCAGTGAGATACAATTCTTACAATAAAAATTAAATTCAAAAGTGTCCTTTTTTTTTTTTTATCAAGTTTGCAATTTTCTATTAAACTTAGTAGATGTTTTTATTTATAGTAAGGTTATTCAAACTTGTTGGTAGTTGCAACTAATCTTAACCCTCCCAGCTGACATCATGGATAAGCACCTAGCTGTCACACAGGACATGGCCCCCAGGAATATAACCCAGGCGACCTCGAGAGACGAGAGATGTCCGAGCACAACACCGCACAAGTTGCAGTGGGGCAAAGGTTTACTCTGGACGTTCCCATTTCATCCTGCTGCATTATGTTCTAGCTCCATCCCTGTTTCATACTTGTCTCACGTTTGTTACAACCAGTGGCAGATCCAAGGGACTCTGGGAGCAGGGCTCACCCAAAACCTTTTAGCCTTAAAATATTACAACTTATTTAAGTGATCTATACAATTTTTTAGTTCTGAAATTCCTTAAATAGTACCATTTGCACAGTAACATTGACATTTTTCTGAAGGTGGACCTCCAGACCCTCATTTCGCTTGGGAGATGGATAAATCTACTTTTTAAGGCGTGCCCCACTCCCTTCCCAAATCATCAGAGAGGATGTGCCTGTACCTACAACAGATAGTGTGTGTGTGTGATTGGTAGGGCTAGCTACATATTCACACACATCCACGTTATCCTAGCCTGCATATAGCAAGAACATGCAGACTTTCAGCTCTCGCATCAAAGAACTCATTCCTGAACAAGCTTTAGTCTCACTTATCCTCACACCCACACAGGGATTTAGTCAAGAGTGGAGCCTAGCCCGTACGAGAGTTATTTCCATATAATCACTCAATTCAGCAGGAAAACTCAAAACTGTTCATTCAGTACAGTACAAAGTGTCAATCATACGATATCCATGCTAGCTACATGATAGCATCAATCATTTTTTCTTCAAAGTGGTTCTCAAGCTGACATTTACTTGACTTATCTACACTTAACTTAATTCTTTTCAATGTCAATCTTAATTTGGCAGACACTTGACAGATATGTCTTACAATTCCACATTTCAGGTCTCTCAACTTGACACCAGACGGGATGAATACAGCCGTCGCTTAAATACCCTACAACATCCATCAGCAGCAGCTCAGCTCCTTACTTCATACTGTACTAGGACGTATTCAAAACAAGTTCTATTTGTATACTGACTGAAAAATATGTCAACTTATAAACAAGCTTAATTTTGCCACAAGCAAGCACATTACACTTAAAAAACCAACTACTATTACATATTATTACATAGAAAGTAATGTCACTGCTCAGTAATGATAAATATTTATGTAAAACCTGTATGTGAAACACAAAACATTACGAAGTATATAATTTTTTTACATGTCGTCGTCAAAAAAGTCAACCGAATTTGAAAATTTTGCAAAAATAACAAATTCACATGAGTGATAAGATTTTACATATGCATGTTACTGACCTTAGAAACAATTTGTAATTTGGTGAATCGAATGTCTAGTATTTAAGAAATTAATTTAAGACAGTGTTGTAACCATCGCTTTCAGTTAACTAATTGGTCAAGACCCAAATTAAGAAATAATGTATGTACACTAAATATGATGTTCTCTGGTCCCTATAAGAAGCCTGACCCCGTAGCAAGGGAGACCCCACAGTGGCTCCTTGCAGTTAGTGAAAGGTTGTTCAGCAAGGTGTCTTCTACATTTTATAAACACACATACTGAAAAATGGTACAGAAAATTGTACATTTAATATTATTTAAAATAAACAAATTACCTTTGTTGTTTTAACTAAATGTACAGCAATATATGTAAGATTTTCAGTGCCATTTTTTCAACAGTTGTATTTTTGGAAGGTATCTGAAATACAGAGCTGCAGCTATCGATAACCAACTCCAGGGAGTCTATTCTCTAACTTCAACTCTGGTACAGATTGCCAACTGTGACTGCCTTACGAGAGCGACAGAAATGCAGGTGGTCACGGGACTGTATGCCGTATTCTCCAACACCACACTTTAGTTACTTATTAGAATTCTGATTGCAAGTTGTAACATTACTTTCTAATGCACTCGTCTAGTAGAATGTTAGTACTTACACACACAACATACTACAGCACTGGTATTGATTACTCTACCTACCACCACAAGATAGCAGCACACATGATGTACTCAATTTACGAAATGTACTATATATTTAAGGGAATATAAAATAACATGATTTATGATTGACACATACTACTTGTGCACCTAAGAAAATGGAACAAAATATCAAGACTCTCAGTGCCGTATCTATAAACAGCTTTCGAATGACAAGCAACTGTTCACCAATGCTTTCTCTATGGGGATAGCTGTTAGTTGTCTTTCAAAACCTGTTTACTACATAAGCAGTGTGGCCGTAACAAGGGAGTATAAAAACTTAAACACGATCAAACGTTCACATTTTGTTCTTTAACTTTGGAATACGTTTAACACTGATATTTCAGGGCGGAATGTAAAATTCTCTAGGCTTGCACAGCTAAATTAACTATCAAGAATAAAATTTCTATGCAAATTAAACCAGCAAGAAAATAGCAATTTAGTTCCTTTCTAAAATTCAAAACCAAATAAACAAATTAAAATTTTTGCATTTAAGTTCTAACAAAGGAAAACCGAAATTAAAGATTTCTGGATAAAATTGACATCAAGCTACCCACAGTCTTAATTTTATCCGTTTAATCTCTGCTAAGAGAGAACACTCACTAGATTTCACAGGCAAACTTACTGATCACTTTATCTTCTTATCTTGTTCTTATCTTAAACTTGTGTTCCACAAATCTCATCATGAACATGGATTATAGGTTAAGTGAAGGGAAATTCTCAAGGCTATCTACACGTGCATATCATGTGTGGGCTCAACTACACATGAGCAGACATACGCTGCGGACTGTCTCGCACACTCGAGAAGTCACATGCCAACACCCACACAGAAGTCTGGCCTCTACACACATATGCTACACCCTCACACATGCTGTATAGAGTGGAACAAGATCAGGGAAGAGGGATGGACAGGGGTACATTGTAACCTCCCCAATCCACTCATAATATTGATGAAGGGGTACAATATATCACTTGTACACTTAGTACGTTACTAATGAGCAGTTTACAACTACAAGACCTCATTAAGTGTACCAACTGTCCTTGTCTCTACACAGACTCTACTGCCTCAATTGTAACAATCTTCTAGGGTGGAAACTTATACCTACCATGGGAAAGAGGCAAGATTATGAATTCTAATTCACACCCTCTGTTGCATACGGGAAAACCTGTTTTCAGTGAATCAAGCAAGTTATAACATCGGACACACACACACGCAATGCTTAATAACGTCAAACCCAAAAATATTGTTGAAACTGTTAATACATCTCTGTAAATATCACTGTCATATGTTTGTGATTGTAAAAACCTGGGAAGTCTGGTATAATGGTTGGGAACTCTGAACCCTATTTTATTAAGGATGTCCGGACAATCTATTATAGTAGTATTAATTTAATGTTACTTATTTCAAAGTTTCTACGTGTATTAGCAGGAGTAGTGAACTTAAACTTATCTGAAATGTAAACTAGAATATTTTCTCGTTTATTTTTCGAGTTTTGATATGTCAGTTGGAGTAAGATAATTCCAAATTATTGAACAGTTTTCTAATTCTACGAGCAGTAAAGAGCTGTACAAGTAAAGGACAGAGTCTGGAATAACGGCAGAATAATAATAAACCTATTGGTTGAGACGTATTGCAATATTGTGACACCATTGGGATACAGCATTTATATCATTTTGTAACAAGTGAACATCTAATGGCAAGTTAATATGTATTGCAATTTTTAAGTCATGTGTGAAGAGAACAGGTTGTGAATTATTTATTATTTGTGTAATGTCCTCAATGAATATAATAAATGAAAGTGGCGAGAAGGAACCTCCTTGTGCGACATGAGAATACATACAGTGGAGGTATTATGTTTTGGATTTCGACCGAAAATTCTCTGATAAATAATTTCTTAAAAGATTTCAAAATTTGTGATCAAGACCAATAGGTACCTATTTATTAAATAGTAAAGAATAATTTACTACATCAAATGCCTTAGAAATATGAAAATAAACAATATCAACTTGTTCATGTGAAGTAACTTCTTTGTAAACTTCATATAAAAACCAAATAAGTGGAAGTGGATCTTTGTTTTTGAAATTAAAATATAAGTGTCTTATGTATAAATTTTTCAAAAACTTTTGAAAAAGTACAGAGGAGTGAAGTAAGATGATAGTTCTGGAAAGTATGTGGTGCAGCCCAATGCAAGTTTCAATGATTTTGTTGTATGATTATGGTCGATATTTTCTCAGCTACAGCAACGATAAAACGTCATTTTTAGCACTTTTGTATAGCTTGGAAATCATGTTTTTAATCAGCGGACTGCATTTATAAAATCATAGGGACACAGTTTTCTTTTCGGAGATAAACACATTGGAAACATTTTTAACAGTTAAACAAGAAATAAAACTTTCTGTACCATGCTACAACGTGGCCACGAGCCAGGTCCATTAATTATAAACAAGCAGCGTAAACTCACATGACCTTGTACCTCTAATTCTAGCCTGCTCCAGCGCTTCAGACCGAGATGTATGCCTTAGAACGAGGGTGATCACACCGTGTTGCAGAGACAGGCCAGCATGCAGCACGTGACATTGCAACAATGCTCTACTCACTACTCTTTTAAGCCAACATTTAAATAATCAAATTCAACTTCTATGCTAAAGGGAACGTTACCCTAACGCCAAATTTTAACAGTTTTAATAATTTACTTTCCTTATACAAGATATAATTTTCCTTACAGACATACAATATGGTTATTTTATATAGTCATGAAAATTGTCTAGCTTTCATAGTTTCTGCACAGCGGCATGCCAAAGCCCAAATATACATGTAACAGTTTCACACTAGAAAGGAACACCAACTATCTGATAAGAAATAATTCCTACTGAAGAACAGTCATGGGTTACGTCCAGATCTGTATAAAAAAAAAGCGTTGTAATTTTTTATAATTACATTAAATTACAGAAAAAATAATAATTTATTACAAATTCAGCTAATTTTTTTAATAAAAAAAACAGGGTTCTTACAGAAACATACAATTAAAATTGAAGGACTTTTCAAGGACTCTCTATTAATATTTCAAGGACCCCGGTAAACTACATTCCAGACCTATGCCAAATTTTTATTTCAATGTTTAAGGATTTATTTATAACATTTCTATTACTGTTTCCTCCCCCCTCCCCCTCTTTTAAAACTAAAGTTCACCAATGATAAATGGACCAGAATATTTCAATTTCATTTCAAATTAATACCTTCATAATTATTAAAAAAGTTTCATGAAAATAAATTACATTAAAAAAACTTATTAAAGAGAGATACTTCAATTTTAAAAAAAGTCTGTTACCGGTTCTAATGTAAACATATGTGGCTGATGCCATGCTCCTGCTTAATTATTAGCCCACATTAAAGTATTTTATTCCCAATTCAAGGTCTTTACATTACTACTAATTACATGCTGTAGGCCTAACTGAATAGCCTAAATAAAAAATAAGTACGCAAAGTGAAATATGTTGTTCACTAATACTGCAACATACAGTGTGAGACAGTTGGTACAAAACACAGCTTTAGAAGTGGTCGGGCAACTTCGACTTGAGAAACGTGGGAGACATTCTGCTCTGCAGCATGCACTGCATTCTAGCTTCTCCCACACCTGACACGTAATTTATTTGTTAATATTCTCGTAAATAATGCATTTTGTTTGTCTCTCAAGTTTCCTTTTTGCGCCTCTTCTCCTCCAAAAAAGTTATACCATTAAGCTCTAGCAGATGCAGATTACTACTTCTTGTGATTAAAAAAAAAAAAACTAGGCATAACCTAATGTGCTGTGGTATGCCAGAAAGTGTATCAAGGTCACAAACACTGCAAACAGTCTGTTAACATCAAGTAAATTACATTACAGAAATAATGCATAGACAAAATGTGGGTTCATATTTCTGAGAAAGAATTTGAATGTTAGGAAAATGGCTAGAATATTAGGTAAGTAAACCCAAATAATTCAAGGCCTTTTTAAGGACTGGATTAAATCAAGGGCTTTTCAAGGCCTTTTAAGGACATGGTCAAAGTTCCAGGACTTTCCAGGACCGTAAGAACCCTGAAAAAATATAAAATGCTGTTTTTAAACATGTCTTGACATAGCCTGTGGCACTATCCTTCAGTGGAATTATATTTAATTTTTTTTTTTTTTTTTCATTTTCATTTCTTGTATGAATAAAACAATTTTATGGAAATTTGGGCTGTAACGTAACATGCCATTATAAAGAACTATGAAAGCCAGAAAACATTACTCTCTGTTGTTAAACACCACAATGTACGTCTAGAAAACTAATCATGTCTTGTACAAATAAAGGAATTGTCGAAACAATAAAAATTTTACGTGAACTCCCTCCCAGCAAGTTTCTGATATTCCACCTCCATTTCAAAAACTAATAAATTAAATAAAACAATTGCTGGGACATTCAATTAGGAATCAAATGTAAAACAAAATTAATAGATGCTTGACGAAGGTGTCGTTGAACCTACAGACAGTCACTACAACTCGGCCATTACTCTAGCACCGAAGAAAGATGGGTCTTAGAGATTTTATGTGGACTTCAGGCCGATAAACCTGATAACACAGAATATGCCACCAAAGTATATTAGGCCCTAATGTCTGCAATAAGCCGAGCCAACGTACAAACAACGCTAGACTTCCGCTCTGGCTATCGGTAAGTTCCAGTGCCACCTGACAACAGACACAAGACTGCCCTTACAACACCCGATGGGTGGCGCTTCCAGTTTGTTCGATGCCATTCTGCTTAAAATGTGCCCCCTCCACATGGTGCAAGTGTTCGACGGTATATAGGAGAGTTCACCATAGCCTTCTTAGATCACGTGATTGTATGATCCGAGTCGTGGGAGGACCACATGTGCCACTTGTCGATAGTTCTACAACGATTGGCAATCAACAAACTGTTGTGTGCTAACCACAAGTGTCACCTGGGCAAGGCGGAAATAAAGTTCCTGGGACATTCAGTAAATGAAAATGGACATAGACACACAGACGAGCAGTTCCAACTTGTTGAGCAATGTGTAGCTCCACGTACACGTTAGCAACTACGCAAGTTCTTCAGACAAACTGATTACAGGAGTACATAAGATAATTAGTCATTCTTACCACACCACCAGCAGACTTTCTTTCGTCTAACCGCCAGTTTGTATGGACAGACAAACATGTACTGTGTTTTACAGAGATAAAATGCTGGTTCAGCGAATGCCCGTCACGTGTATGTCATGACCCAAGCAGTCATCTCTACCTACAAACTGATGCAAGCGAACAAGGGCTCGGAGCAGTGCTGTTTCAGTTGGGAGACCATATAAAGATTTGGGTTTCTAAGGACAGAAAGTCTTGATTACAAGTAGTTTGAACGTCACACTGTGAAGCATTTTAAGGGCGCACAAAATAATGTGCCTTTACTGTCTCCCTCGCTCTTTTCTGCCAAGTATTCTAGCCCTATTATTTTCTAACATGGGCTGAGATATATTTTTGCAAGTGATATGATAGTCTACAGTCCTTGGAGAGACAACACTCCCTTCTTCCCGAACTCCTGTTCTTACCCACTCGGAACATGCACCCTGCACATAGGGCCCAGCTAATGTTTGAAAACAGAAGCCCACAAATGCATATTGCTGTTGTTGTTTTGGAAAATAAAACTGTGTAACAGTAAAAATAGTGAATTTCCTTACAATTGAAAGCTGCTGAAGTTATTATTCATTGCTTGCCCTACTAACCTGTCTTGTGTCAACAGTCACCATTATTACATTTAAACATAAAAATATATCTCAACATAAAAGTGGTTAAATATTTATGTGGACCACTTGTATAGTTCTAAAATTACTACCTAGTAACACTTCACTCCAGATTTAAAATAGATATCTTACCAAAATTATGAAGATTATTTTACTTAACTTTGCCTATAAACTACAATCAAACGTACAAAATGTACTTTCAGGATGAATATACATGTTTTCAGTTGTCTTGAAACATGTACCTTATACTGCAGGCTGCTGGTTGTAAAATGAGCAGTTTTTACAACTTCTGTTATAGAAAAAATAGTAAACGAAAATATGTATGCTGTGTTTAATGAACTAAGATCCAAGACAGATGAGTTTTAGTGTGAGCTGGCTCCTTTGTTCCAAAGGAATTTTCACAGGAGCTTAGCTTCTTTTATTTTAAAAGAAGTTGAGTTGAGCCGAGCTCCAACTTCAAAGAAGTTCCTAGCACTGCTTCTCTGCTGTTTCCTATCATTCCAAATATTATGCAACAAGTTAAAAGAAAAAAAAGCTCAGTAAATATTCTTTTACTCTCCTCTGTCCTAACATTTGCAAACATGCATCCTATTCTACATTCGCAACTATATTTGTCTGCATCTTCTTGCAACTTTGTTCTCTTCTGTAAAATACAAAGCGTCAAGGCTAAACAATAAGAAAGGCAGAATGGCCAAACCACACCTTGGCAGATTTAAGGTTTGTGGACAAAACTTACCTCTAAAAACTTGCATTGCTTACATAATATTGATAATTTAGGCACACAACCATGTTGCTGTCTGTACGTTCCACAATACGGTATCCCTGTAAGGTTCCTTACTTGTAGCATTATTTAAACAGTTAGAATATTTAAGTAGCCTATTATTTTAATGTTGTGTGACGACTACAGAAAGAGCAGCAGAAAAGTACAACATATTGTTTAGTTATTGATTCCAAAGTCACGCATTCAGTACAAGCGCGGCTGCACAACAACTTCAGCAAGTTATACATAAACAACTGAAAAATGAAAATATACACTTGAAGTAGCAAAAAGTACTAGTGAATACAAATGTTATGAGAATGCAAGCACAGCATGCGTTATCTAAGCTATGCTATGCCGGCTCTGCCTCAAGATGGCGTTACACAGCTGTTTGTTGCCTTGTGCAGGCCAAGCATTAAGTTGGCTTTCCACTGGTGCGTGTTAGGGCACGCATCCCTTCTGCAACGTCATACCTGATGTCACAGTTGGGGGGCGCACATCCAGCTGTGGAAAGACCTTGTATGGTGTTTTGAAGTCAAGCTGGGAAGGATCGCCTTGGAAGCAATCCTAGGGAGGCATGTGCGTGAAGTTCAAACGAGCCGCCGGGCTACCTGGGTTCCGTGCGGGAAGGGACGGGCAGTGGAAACGGCTGTCACACTGAGGAGGCAAGATGTGCTTGGAACTCATCGCACTTCCTACAATGATAGGCAACATAGCCAGAAACTCTGTAGGGAAAGTTAGACTGCTAGGCTTTCAAAAAGTTGCAATTTGTGTGGATTTATATTTAAAAAACTATACGAATACAGTTTGATGATATAATCGACCAGCAATTACACTGTAAACATTTTCGCGGAAGTTACAGTCTGGTTGATGCCAAAGTTAAGGCTTAGTAGCCTAAGCAAACAGACTTATTATCTTTTTAAAAATGGCTGAAATCTTAATATTATATCTTATAGCGATCATATGCGAGGGTGAATTTTTTTTAGAGTGGTACAGATTTTAATTTTAGCTGAGCAAAGTTAAAGCAATTGTACTACGTTGTGTGAAACTATTTTAAAGTTGTAATTTATCTTTCGTCTGTAGTCCATATTTTGGTATACATTTTAATACTCCAGCAAAATTTTTTTATTGCAGTTATAAGTGCCACTAAAAATATGCTTTTTTTAATATTTCAATTACTACAAAAACTATTTGAAAACAGTAACCAATTAACATGCATTCTCTTTTGTACGACAGGCTGACACTTCCACAAAGTGTTGAGATTTTATACTGTACATTTTATATTTTTGTGATGCAATTATAAAAATAAGTTCCAATAAAACTGCAGAAAAAATAGAAAGAGCACTATTATTTATAAAAATAAATACAAGAACTATCAGAATTTAAAATTTCTGAATTTTTACACATTAATTTTAAAATAATTGATATTGCAATTCTTCAGATATAAGAAACATCGTGTGAACATTGCTGGTTACCTTTCACTTTTTTTTGGGATACATTCATTACGTCCCGTCGCTGCTCCATCCTCATCTCACTTCACCTACATCTACAGCATAAAAAAACTGCAGTATTTCAAAGAAATATTGCACATAGGTTAACTTTATGCACAATGTTTAATGTTCAAGTCCTCATAATTGTGTTGAAAAAAAAAAGCAAGAATTTCCTAATTAATGCATTTTATAATGTAGTGTTACTTTCGATTCGTAAAATAAGCTCAAAACACACATGAAAAATGGGCATTTAAACAGGCCTAATACAAATTCGTGCCAGTTGTATTACCCTATTACACAAAAAAGAAATTGTGTTGATTTTTTTTTAAAAGAAAATATGCTGTTGAAGTCAACGTCACGTCAGTTCCCAAATAACTATGTATTTTGTTGAAATTCGCTGAAATTATGGTTTCTTATTGTGAAATACATTGGTTAGTTGTATGACGTTCCTTCGCAAAATGTAATAACCCCAGTAATGCTTATCATTTCCCAAAAAAGTCGAATAAATCGTTGCGTGGATTCGCATGTGCTGTTAAGTACCACATAAAAATTACTTCGTAAAAATTCCATCAAATATGAAATATGGTTTAGTTACTTCAAACTGTGGGGGGAAAAATACGCCCCCATGTGTTAAGCTGCTGTTATTTAGGTTAATATTATTTTCGCATGGTGTAAATGATGGTTTGATCATGCTGGCCGAATTTTCACATTTAATGCTCGCTCGGTCAGAGATAGCTACAGTTTTAAAAATTAAACTGTCGTTTTATTATTGCATTTTCATGTACACTACATTAAACATACTCGTACTGCATTCAATTCAACTTTAAATAAGTATCTTATGCGTCTGAGTATGCTGATAAATCCTTAGCTAACTTAAGACGCCCGCCTACTGACCGTGTGTTAGTGTGAGTGAGGCACGGCGCCAAGAACGATGTTGACCGGCTCATCTGGTGCGGTATCACCTCTAACGCAAGGCACTGAAACGGCGTGCAGTGGTATCATACATCACTCATCTGACTGACACTTCTAGTGGTCACCCTGTCATTTTATTGGTGAAAAGTTTTAAGCAAAGTCCATTGCATGCTTCTAGAAGAGTTTCACACGAATCCCGTGAGTAGTTTTTCAGATATAAAAAAAAGCTGGTTTTAGCCATTTTGAAGTGTTCCGAAATGATTTTTCTAATCGTCGTGATGCTTTGAAAATTTGGTGTGTGTATTTTCTTTTTCTACATAGACACATTGGGCGTATGCGGAATAGTTTCTTTATAAAAAAAAAACCACACACAACACAACACACACACACTACAAACACACTGCACCGCATTTTAAGAGCGTGGCAGGCGAGGCCCAGTATAGCTAAGAATATTAAAAAACCCTCGATAATTTATGTTAAAACAAATCACCATGCCCGATACTGGTTTATGTTAATGTTTTGTATTTTATGTTATCTTATGGTGAGAAATCCATGTCGTAAACTGACTACACACAACGCCTGCACCGCCCTATCTGGCAGCCCGGGGCTCTGAAACACGCACAGTGGAAAGGCTATTGTCCGTTATTCGCTCCCCCACCCTGACCTTGCGCGGACTTTCTCGCGCCAGAGGGTTATGCACATTTTGACCTGCAGTGGAAATGGCCTGAGCTGGGGGTGGACACGCATCGCCTCGGAGGGTCCTCGGGTACCTGACGTCACCATGCGCGCCCAGACACATGCCAGTGGAAAGCCGGCTTTACACGTTACACCAATATTGCATGCAGTTAGTGGAAACCTGTAACACTTTTGTTTGTGTGACAGATCTATGAGTCCACATGTAACAATGAGTTGCAAGATTTTGAGGAGGAAAGGCACTTTTTTAGCTCAAATATGTTGTTACAGTGAATGCAGCTAATGCACATAAATCATAAATGGGAAAAATTATTGTTTACATAAACTAGACTATCAGTTATGAAGGACGGTGATAGATAACTTGGCTAACTTAGTTGTTTATAGTGTTGGATACATTAATTTCTCCCACCAACATTTAAACTACCATTTCCTGCACCACCTTCACCCGTTGGCTTAATACACTTCAACATTTGTATTACCTTTTCTACACCCCACTTAATTGTTTCCTAAGAGGCTCCTGGGCTCCCCTAGCATTCGGGATAAACCGGGTTCGATGCTCGGCTCCGGCCATCAGGGTTTCTATTTTCCAGGATTTTCTGAAACTACTCGACGCGAATGCTAGGATTGTTTCTTAAAACAGGCCCTGACCAACTCCTACCTCCGTTCCACCTCACACCTCTACCTAGGTCATGTGCTGTTCCAGGGCACATAAAACCAAAATTAATAAAGTAACTCCATCATCCTGCTCCTCAAACACTGACAAGTACTGAGCCTGCAGCAGCTCAGCATTTTCCTTTATCAGCTGTCGCTGCTTGTCCATCTGTACCCTTCAGCATTGGCATTTCTCGGTCACCTCCCTATGCAGTCCCAAGAACACTTTCTGAGCGAGGTTCCCCAATGATACACAGCTCACAACTTATAGAAATCTTTGATGAAGGTCACCTCTTACACGTCCATTATGCTACATTACATGGAGAACAATTCGTAAAACTTGATGGCATCAATAAAACAAGATCGGTAAGTAGCATTAAACACGCACGCACATTACATGCTACATATGAAACCAGGGATGTTACATGCGATATACGTGTTCACATACTTACATCTCTAAACTGCGCCAGGCCCAGCTCGCCAAGCTCCGAGACGCATGCATAAGCTGCTTCGCTCTGCAAAAACAGCTGACACAGGGTCATTTCCTCGCTCCGAAACAACGATCCCATCTTGCAGATCTGTTCTATAATCTGTAGGAATCAGGTGAATATTCACACAGCAAACCTATTCCTCATCCACACACCCGTCCACGCCCATTGAGGTCAGGGACAGAAGCTATGGCGAACAGGCTGGGGAAATCAGGTGACTACTTTTTGTTTGCCGTCTGCTGCGTGACGTAAAATGTCAATACACGAGCGCCAACGAGCAAACAAATTTTTGGAACAACAAGAAACATAAAACAAAAATTTAACAACAATTTTCGCTGTAAAAATGTGTTACAAATTTAATTTAGAATTCTTCTTATATTTTAATATTTAATTTTCCAAGTCAAAATATTGTTGATTACGTGGCTGGCGATCCAAAATTGGGATATGATGCAGGTAACAAATACCGCTTTTGCGCGGATGGGATGAGCCAATCGCCACCTTGACAGTCACTCAAAACAATCAACATTGGTGCGGCGAAAAGATTTTCGAAACCAATTCAAAAGAATTTTGTATTTTAAATGTCCCAAGTTTACTGTCATTTTTACATTTAATTTCTGTGTGACATAAACTGACAACTCTACTTTCAACTTTCGAAATGAGTACTGAGCATGCTGTGTGTATGTTTCAGATTATATTAATAATTATTCAATTTATATATGTTAACTTGCTGTGTGCTACTGGTGGGCTTTGTCCTATATGTTTTTTTTGAAAAGCGGGATGCGAATAATAAAATTTGGTAAAATGCGGTAATTTCTTCGACAATGTCGAAAAAAAAAAAGGCGTGACTATTGAAAAGTTGTCGGATATAACATATTAGTGAGGTGAATTTTGCATGTTTACCATTACTTTTTATTAACTTTATTTATTTAAAAAGGCTTCCAGAGTCATAATTATAATAACTGCACAACCGATAACCAAACACCTAACCTTCTAACCCTCTTCACTTTAACCAACACGTTCAAAGTAAATTGTCTACTCCGCTCTGTTCTGTTCATCATCTGGATCTAGTCACTGTTATCCCCTCTTCCTCTATATTCTGCCTTATTTAACAGCTCCTCTCTCCATTCATTGCCTTGTACATCCTAACCAGCCTTTCCACTCTTCTCCTTGCCTTCAATGAGTTCCACTTCAGTTCCTTCAGCATCACTGATGGACAAGAGTTACCTTCGTTCTTACCAGTCTACCCTTGCCTTCTCTGTTTATCCTTCACCCACCTTGCTGCCCGTCTTGTGCATTCACTAGCTCCCACACCTTCAATTCCACGTACATCTCCCACTGTGCTGCTGCATATTCTAACGTGGCTGTACCATTGTAATGTACACTTTTACTTTCACTGCACTACCAACTCCCTTCAATACTCTTCCAAGCATTCATAGACCTCCCTTTAGACACCACACTCTCTACCTGCCTTCTCCACCCTAAGTCACCCTGCAGTCAGCAAACAATCTTATTTTTGCTACTCACTCCCAAACCCATGTTGTTTGCCATTCATGTATACAACAAGGGGGCCCAGAACACTTTGCTGTGGCACCCTGGACAATGGTCAGAAAATAATGGAATGAGGGTGGATGTGCAGAAAACTAAAATAATATGGTTTACTAGAGAGAACTATAGCAGTTAGGGGACAGGTGATTGGGGAAGTGAATAGGTACAAGTACTTTGGAGTTACATTGCAAGACGACTTAAAATAGGGAGGGGGGGGAAGCAGGTGAGAGAAGTGTTATGGAAAGGGAGAGGAGCTTTGAGGCTGTTGGGACGGATACTTAAGGGCACAATTAAAGGGTTGAAGGAAAAGACCTACAACACGATGGTGTGGCTCATCCTGGAGTATGTGGCGGCAATGCATACCTGAGTGTGGACGTTGTAGAGATGGAGAGGGTGCAGAGAAGGCCAGCCAGATGGGTTCTTAATAGATGGAGGACGAGGGAAGAACGGGAGGGAGAGGAAGGAAATATACCTTTAGTAATAGTCAAGTCACTACGATGAGGCACACTGCAGGACAGTTGGAAGGTGGAAATATTGGTGAGGATGTTCAAGGTGGTGAGAGGTGTGGGAGGGTGGGCACAACTGGGAAGTAGGATTCAAAGAGGACTGCATAGGGGATGAGGAGACCAAGATTGGAAGATTCAGAGGGTAGTCAAAAGAACAGAGAGGGAAAAATTTCATGATGAACAGAACAGTAAAGGAGTGGAACGAACTTAAACAGGTGATGGTATGGTAGGGAGGTGAAGAAACTAGGAAGAGGGTGAGTGAGATAGTAATAGGCGAACCGAAAGAGGAGATGGGAACAATGTAAGGGAAGAATTACCCTGCCACAAGGCAGCAGCCCAACCCAATCAAACCTCTTTTGCAATAAAGAGTTTCCCACTCGCGTGATATCAAGGCAAGATGGGGGCAGGGAAGTGAGTGACAAGGTATGTGGCTGTGTTGGTGCGGCCAGAGATAGGACTGCGGCAGAACACGCTGTCTGACATTGTTTACTTAGGCTTACTTTTGTATTCCATTGAGCTTGAAATGTTTGGCAAAGCCGTAACACTATAGAACATTTTAAAATGTACAAAGGAAGGCTCTTCATTTGCATGACATTACATAGAAAAACTACATAAATAATTACATTAAATAACGAGAAATATAGTTCATTACATATTCTACACAAAAATAGGTAACATTAATTTTACAACAATTTTTTATTAAAAAAAGGTTGGCGTTGGCAGACATGACGCACCAGAGCATCTACGCTACTCTCACCAATCTGTGCGAGGTGCTGGTACAGAGCAACACTGTGTCGAGCCGCTTGGAGCGTGGCGAGAAACACTCCCTCATCAAGAAACTGCGCGCTAATGCATTTGCAGTTCTGCTGAAGAAGAAATGTCTCTCATCGTCAGCCCTATGTAAGTTACAATCTCTTGTACCAAGGTCCCAGCCTGTGTTCACATTGTTGGTTTACTTTGACTGTAGTAGAAGTTGGGAACAAGCAACTGTAACTTCGTTGCTGATGAATGTTCACCTATGTATGCAGTCGTTTGTTCTTTGAACAGTGCAAGCTGTGTTGTAGTGAAGTGTTCTTAGCACACAGTATTGTATATTCTTGCAGCTGTCTACCAAGGCTATCAAATTATAATGCAGAAATTTTGAAAATGGAACTGTATTAAAAACCTGTTAAATGTTAATTGATTGATGTCTGTTTAAATAAATAAAAGCTCACAACTGTTCTGCAGCACTGTGGCGAGATCGCACATTCCCACCTATCTAGAAAACCCTCCTCAAAACATCCCTGAACCTACCAACCCCGTTCTCCTCCACGCCCTCTCAATCTTCTGTCACGGCACTCCCTTAGTTAGGTGACAGTGTAACCCTCCCCATCCTCCCTCTTCATTCACAATTCTGTACATCCTGTCCCTGTCTTCATCCATCTCGCTGCCCTTCTAGCACCTTTTCTATTTCCTGCACTTCAACTTCCGCGTACGGGTCCCACACTGCAGCGGCATACTCCAACATTGGCCGTACCATTATGCTTCACCTCAGAGCTGGCCCCATTCAGTATCCTTACCAACGAACCTAAAGTTCTTCTCCCCTTCGTAACCATCCTCTCCACCTGTCTTGTCCACCTAAGGTCACTCTGCAGTACAACCCCTAGATACTTATATTGTGTGGCGTCCTCTATCTCTTGCCCATCCCATCTGTAAATGACTCTGCTTATCACTCTCTTCCTAGTAAACCTAACTAACTTAGTCTTACGAACATTGATCTTCATCTTGTTTTCCACAGTCCACGAACACAACCTGTCAATGTCTGCCTGCAAGTTGACCCCACTGCCTACCACTGATTGTAAACACAATCATCAGCAAACAATCTTTTTTTGCCTCTAATCCCAATACTTATATCATTCGCTACAATGGTGAACAATACCATACCGAGCACACTTCCCTGTGGCACCCCTGATGTCACCTCGCATTCCGCTGACAATGACTCCCCCACTGTCACCCGTGCTTCTTTCCTTGCAGGAAGTTCTGGTCACTGCACCAGGAAATGTGACGGGGCTGTCATCTTTCAGTAAATTAACCTTCGTAGTAGAAACAGAAAGAACTTAAGCTGACTCTTGCTTTGCATCAGGTATTTATATAACCAAAATAAAAAATACAAGTGAATACAAGAAAAAGTCGCGCACAGCATAACTTCCACTGAACCAATTTAGCAGACCCCGTAGGAACAGAACGTACTTCGGGTCTTCCCAAAGGATCAATAGAATGAGAATAATCAAGATAAAGTCGGTTACGCTCCCAAGAGAGAACCTAAACGAGCCATGCTCATACTGAATTTGCCCAAACAAAACAAAATGTTTCACTAGAAAAAAACCATTACTGAAAAACTGCTACTAACATTGGCATTACGCCCCTTTAAGTTCTTATGTCCAAAAAGCCCCACTTCCCCATTCTTGATGTAGGCTTCCCTGATTCCGACATGACGGAAACTTGCTACTCCTCGCTCGAAAACTGCACACACCAACAATACGTTGATCCCGCCCCGAATCCAAACATGCCATGCCCGACGCCAACAACCGCTGGTTCTCCCTCGGTAGCACGTCCCATGGCCACCTGCCGAATCAACACTTACATTTAACTAAAATAAAGCTGAAGAAGTACAAAAATTAAATTACACATAAAAAATTGCAGCACACATCACTTATTGTCCAACTACATATTTTAGTAATTATGTAACAGTTAATTACATTTAAGTCTACAATAAAAGTTTAAAATTGCCACTGTTCATTGGCTTGCGCCATCCTGCGCACAAAATCTCTCTGTCTCTCTCACTCTTGCCAGTTATTCAACAGTGTTTGTAACGGTAAAACCACTGAATCTAACAATAGCCTTCCTGGAATCCGATGAGCTCACCCGGTCGCTATTTATGTGCCCAACAATGTACCCAAACATAAATTCACATTAATTGCCTTTATGTCATAAAACACTGAAATGACTCAAAGTGTAAACAAAACTGAAAGAAGACAACACAAAACTAAAATAAGAAATTAAAGCAAATAAAAGAAAAAAACCTTGTATGTTAAATTAAGTCCAGTGGATGGGCAGCTTGACAGTTGGCTGTTTAAACAATTCATTCTCGTACCACAGGTCTTCTGGGTACGGTCTCACTATCCGGTACGTAACAAATATTTAGTAAATTACTGAATGTAACTGTCTAAAATGTTTTAGATCTGTCTCTAGTAACAGTGATTAAACTTATATTGTAACTCTGAATGGAATGACTGGGTCCAAAAGTACTCAAAATGGGTGACACAAAAATCTTGTGGTTAAAGTCGCTTAGCTGGCCAAAATGGCGTGAAACATTGTCCTCTTTTTTCCTTCAAGTTCACACCAAAATAAGTATTTCAATTCCCTACAGCACACTTGGACAGGCTGTACAGACAAATATGCTTCAGTTTGGTTACTATAATAACTATCCTTCACTTAGGATGTGCCCTTCATTTTTATATTTAAATAGGCATTAAAATATTACACATCCATACTTCGAAAAAGCCACCAAAAATCTCCCTTTTTGCCACACCTTGTCACAAGGATTACAAAAGTCGTAATATCAAACCCACAAATTACAATGCAGAATTACTTTAAATACTACAAGTAAACAAAATCACAGTGTAAACAATCCACAAATAAAGTTTATTTATTTATCAATATTTAAAAAGTATTATATAAATCATAGTTATTATTTAGAACAAAACCATTTAATTGTACTTCACGACTCGTTATCTGCTTAGAATAACCATACTATCAATATATTACTTCGGGGCTTTAGAAATTACGTTAATGTTGTTCCAAATAATTCTAAAACTCGTTAAATAGCGTAAAATTACATTTCTAATAGTTTAAATGTGTTTCTATGACATTTAAAATAAATTAAAATTCCTTTTAATACAGCTGGTATAAATGCTATACTTCATACGTCAGAAAAGTTCTAGTGAGTGCACTATTAACTACAAGTTTCACGTTACTTAGATAACAAGCCGCTAGAATAAGGCATGATGGGTTTGAGTTGTTCTTGGGGCTTGCGAATGTTTGACCTCGGGTATGCAGTTTCTGGCCATCTTGAATAATTCCTATGTTGTAAAGTCATTACCTTGTACGGAAAGCGTCAAGAGGCCGCTGTAAGAACCCCCCACCATGCGCAAAAATTTACATTATAGAGTATTATGTTGGTAACATTCAAATTGCCGGTGTGTCCTAAATGTGAACAGTGTGAACTGGCTGAAATTCTGTCAGTCTCAAATTAACAAATTGAAATTTTTTAAGCTTATAATATTCCTTTTTCTTTATCTTCTTTATTCAATTATAATTACTCTAGTTTAAAAGGCTGTCTTCCGAATATTTTATAGCCTTGGTTGTTACTTGTCAAACGTAATATAGCATCTTAGTGAACTAAGAACTAATTTAAATTGTCACAATGAATGTTATATAAGGTATTTACAATCAACAAGCCTTCCGTCAGTAAGGGTGGCAATCACAACATCTTGTATCTTCCTGTGCATGCCTATGTTGCGAGGGAAGTGTCAGTGTCGAACATTATTAAGGGCGTGGTCTACCGCAGTTTTCATCACCATTTTTTTATTTTTTTGTTTATACCAGATTTTTTTTTCTAATTTCAGACATAAAATGTGACTTAATTTGGGTCTTTTGAAATTTTTTTATCTCTCATAGTTTTCGCGTAATTGCTTGTTAAAGTCATATTTTGCATGTTTCCATTTTAACGACTACACTAAAACCAACTGATATACCAAACTCAAAGAAATCACAGTGGATAAAGACATTGCAGGCTACAATGACATGCTCATAAAATTAAAGAATAAAAATTATTTGAATTTTAAAAAATAATGCTGAAACTGAAAATAAAAAATTTAAAAATTCAATAATTTTTCTTAAAAATACAAATAATTTTTATTCTTTAATTTTATGAGGATGTCATTGTAGCCTACAGTGTCTTTATCCACTGTGATTTTTTATAGTTTGGTATATCAGTTGGTTTTAGTGTAGTCATTATAATGGAAAACATGCAAAATATGACTTTAACAAGTCATTACGCGAAAATTATGAGAGAAAAAAAATGTCATAAGAGCCAAATTTAGTCACATTTTGTGTCTAAAATAAGATAAAAATATCTAGTACAAATTAAAAATTAAGTAATGATGATGAAAATTGTAGTAGACTGCGCACTTAAATGTCTGTGCTTGTCCGGTTGTTGTTTCTCTCTGCATGTCTGTGTGTTTGTGTTGTGTGTAATTACAACTGTGTACTTTCTTACACAACGTCAGACCATATATTTGGAGTGCTTAACATTTGAACCCAGCCTTATATTGACTGCGATTCATCTTATAAAACAGCTCCTTTATTGGGCATATAAATTTACGCAGCCTGTCACTCACTAATGATTAGATTCTTAAGTATTAATTATGCGAATGACCAAACTGAAATTGCCGTTCCTTGCGAGGTACTTGTCGTCGCGTCCAGTGTCCGATAGAGACGTGTCCTCGACTGTATCAGTGCGGCAGTCGCAAATAACGCACTAATCCAAAGTTTCTCTTAACCTCGACAATATTTTAATTGCTACTATCGTTCCGTTTTAGGACGTCACTTTAGTAAGGTTCCCGCGGACTTCTGCCGCGATCAAACGTCTAAAAATTTAATCAACTGAAAATTGTAGCTGACCGTGCGAACCACCTTTCGAAGGGGTCCACGGGCAACTGCCGCGATCGTGCTTCAACACTCCCTGACAACCACAAAACCCTCGCGATCTCCACGTTTCTAAACTGCCCAATCACCGACCTTCCCTGAAAAACAGGCCACGCCCCCATCTCGGCGACTGTTTCACGATACAGGCCCTCCGCCATTTATTCATTCAAAATTGTTGAAATTATTTACATAAATCTTACATTGCATAAAGAGACATATTTCCCACATACTACAATCGTTTCCTTTTAATTTTGACACTATTTGAATATTATATACAATTTCATTTATTTTTATTTTTGCCACCAGCATGGCTTCGGCGCGTTCGCCGCCATTTTGGAAAGTTAGGGGTGGGGGAGAGAAGAAAAGAGCCTCGTTCCAAATTTTTCGCTGTCTCTCAGAGTGATTTAAAAGGGGAAGGGGTTACACTGCTGGAGCACGGCTGGGCCACCAGCGAAGTTTCTCTGAACAAGCAAACAACCCTTCTTTCACTCATTTTGGGACTCCCTGGGGATGCGACAAGCCTCGGCGACACTTTTTTCTTGGCCCCTTGCAGCGCTAATATTTTTCCTGTCCTGTCTAGTGCTGACTTCACCTCGACCCTCTCTAGAGGCTTACCAACAACACACTTTTTCAGTTCAGTCTTTATGCCACACATATATCTTAAGTACATATAATTTAAAAACATATTGAAATTTTGCCCATTACACATTTTCGTATCAAATGTGGCACAGTTGAATTGAAAATTGAGAAACTGTTACGTGTGACGTGGAACGTACCTTGAAACAGTTTGTTTTGTGTTGGAAACACTGCAATCTAGCATTAGACAACATTGCACTGTGGGATTGTAAAACCACTGTTAACAATGAGGAGTTTGATGAATAATATAATAATATAGTGTACATTACCAAGTATTGTATGAGGACAGTTTGGGAAACTGCAGCATTTTATTACTGTTGAAGCACAAGACATGTTATTAACTGCAAGAGTTGGAAACACTTACACAATTTGAAGTAGTGCTTGAGGTAGTAATCAGTTTAAACATTTAAAGACTGACTTCACTGAGGCAAATTTTATGAGAAAGTGTTAACGTACTGTACAAATAACAAAATCAGTAATTAATTCTTTTTATAATGCCACATTAAATAAATGTGGCAGTGTATGAAAAATAATTGAATAACCTCTTTTTATAGTTGTGACTTGACTTAATAATTTACGTAAGAAATCAACTAAAATACTTATAATATTTATATTTTAAAGCTTAACATATCTAATTAATTACCTTATTCACTACCTTATTCTTAAATCACTATTATATTTCTGTTTATATCAAACTTACATGCAAAACGAAAACTGCCCAATGAGCAATGTGTTGTTGATGGAACAGTGCAGCTGGTGTCAAATATAATGTCTCACGTTTTTCTTATGACTTTCCTGTATTCTTGTATACAATATTTTGTATTAACATTCATTCAGGTACCTACTGTTTTGGATGACACTATAATGTATATAATACAAAGTTTATCCATTAACAACTCTTCAACAATAAGCTTGTTCTGTGCTTCACTGACGTAACCTGATTGGTTCAGCAGCTGGCCTGCACTGACATTATGGTCATATCGACCAATCACTCTTCAGGACACCAACAGTGTCTTAACAGTCCACTTAGATCATTTTACTGTCACCTGCCAGTTGTATTCAAGGACTATCTCTTGGTTTCTGGGTTATAACTGCATATTACTTTATTCAGTACTTTGTATTAGCATCTATCTACAAGTACCCATCTGTGGGCAGGGTTGGCATGTTTAAAACAAAATGTTTTAAACAGGTTGTTTTAAACTGTTTTAAAACAACGAGTTTGTTGAAAACTATTTCATTTCCATCGTTTAAAACAAATAGTTTAAAACATGTTTTTTTCAAGGTTGTTTAAAACACACATATAATTATTTTACTTAATAAAATTTCACATTCTACTTCAATGATGCATG
>PNEQ01063795.1:49198-87307 GCA_003012365.1 Medauroidea extradentata | reverse complement strand
GAAGTGACCCGATTTAAGAGCCCAACACCTTTAAAATAAAATTTATTTCTTTTCTCCGACTTATCTACCCTTGCTTTTTTATTCCTAGTGTAAAGTTGTTTTGTTGAATTCTTCTCTTTGGGTTCTTTAATTCACTTAATAACTGCTGGCAATTTCTCTATATACACAAAGTAACAAAGTAATTGAGATGTTACAACTTCCTTGACACTTCCTGGAAGTAGTTGAGCCAGTAATAATATTGTAGATGAATACCGGCCTATTTCACTATGTCAGCGAGCAGCTAATAAACAGCTGCTGTCTGCATGATTTCACAAATATTCTTGGAATCTAGCCTGTAGGTCAGTGAACCTGCGAATTTTTCCAGTCACTACGTATTGGTTATCAAAACAGAAATATTTTACTTATATAAAACTTGTCCGACGTGAGGAAATACCAGGAAAATATCTTGGACTACAAACAAGGATTCATAATTCAGACCACTCGTTCCAAGTGGTTGGCCAACATTTCAGTGTACACTGGGGTAGAGGTGATGTCTTGGATAACGTTCCGTTGCTACTTTCATTGAATTTCCTCCAATAAATCAATCTGGAATATTTCGTTGCATTATACACGACTAACTGAAAGTGTAGCTAACCTTCAATGTGACATTAGCAATTCCAGTAGAGCCATATTTGATTTAGGAGATTCAGCCACACTGAAGAATTTCGTACAAGTGAGCACATTCGTGTTGAAGCATCCAGTGAGCAACAGACACTAGCATATCTGCAGGGCTTACATGTCCAATAACTAGACACACGATCTGTTTTATACGCATCACAATAATTTTACAACTTGTCTAGTATGTGTGAAAGTATATCTTATCACTGAAAACGTTTGTTATAATTTACACGCATTTGAAAGTCAATAAAACCTATCCTATAACTAGAGATGATGGTATATCGCGAAAATGTTGTGTGCCAACATACCCTTGAAAACGTTGCAGTTTCTTTCAACACGTATGAGTGGGTGATGCAGACCAATAACAGGCGTCAAATATTACGATATCGAGATTCTTATTGGCTTAGTCAAATAGGGTAGCAGATCCAAAATCAAGCTAAAAGCCAGTAATCATCTGGGAAGCTAAACGTGTGCTGAAATCCAGCAAACAGTCAAGTTTTACCGCGATAACCCATCGCCTATACTTATAACAGAGTGTTTGTAACTGTGTGAGCAAAGAGACTGATGGTGTGATGTGTTTCTTGTGAGATATTTATGACATCGTATAAGTTTACCGATTATAGAGTTCGATAATCCGTTACTAAGGCAAAACATTCCCTCAAAAAATTGAAAAATTGAATTTCCATTATTATTATTACTTGTTTGTCAATGCTAAAACTACACTGCTTTAAAATATCAACAAACGTTTCCAGTGTTAATTTGCATAACACGCCACTTTAACTTTCGGTGGTTTCAACCAAACTGATTGTTTCAGACTTAGTATAAACCTCTCCCTCAGTGTACTACTGCTCCTTCCTTAATTATTATTATTCCTATCGATTTTGTATTTTATGTTCACATACATGTGCATATCTAAATGATTCTCGAATTAGGTTTTGGCAAACGTTGCTCGTAATTTGCTAAAGTGTCGTACACAGAAAAAAAGTGCAAATTAGTAATAAATCGCATGCACAATTTAATTGCGGCATTTATACTAAAATTTACAATGCCCCCAGAAGAACCAAGTAATGAAACCGCCACAATTTAAATCATACAGGATACCAGTGCAATGAAAAAAGTAACTCAATTTCAGTATCTGGGTTGCAAAGTCATCCAACATCGTTACAATCGTACTGTCCGAGATGTGCAGAAAAGTCCGACATAAATGCGCATAGGTCCTTAGTAATATACAGAGAACCTTAAATAAAATTAATAAAACTACGAACGTTCAGAACTTTTTGTGATATAAAAAACATCAGTTATTCATGCAAAGAGATAAGATAGGAACCCAAAATATCGAGGCGTTAGTTTTCCATATTTCAGCAGTACGTGCATTTTACAAGCAAAGACTTTCTCATGTGTCGAATAAGAGTACAATACACGGCGTTCTGCCGTATTCTCAATTTTCAAGTGTGTATGACTTCCTTTAAAAATGTTCTGATGCTATGTATTTAAAATTTTAAAAATAAAATCAGTCAATGAGGTCTGCATGTTTGCTGTTCTCTTTGTACTGATACATTGCAGTACCACATTTTTAGAGAAACCAGATCAAAAATATTGTCTGCACTCATCAATAAATTTGAGAATATGCTAGGACAATACGTATTGTCAGGGGCATGTTTATTCCCCCGGCTTCCCGGACATGAAATCATGAACGATCATTCATTCACACAAAATTATATAGGAAGATAAACAGAAAGCAAGTACAGTCATAAAAAATTACGTCTTTGTGTTTAAATGAGAAAGGGGATCATTTAGTGTACGTATTATATTTAAATATTTAATTTTGAAGGCTTACCTGGTCGTGTGTATGTTCGACTTCTCTCTGCACTAACCCTCCCCCTAAATAAAACCTTTTCTACGTCACTTATCTACTACTGCGCATTAACGAAGGCATTCAACAACAACAACAAAACAACAGTAATCATAATATTTTTATGCTTGTACAGGCTGTTTGGTAATTGTATGTAAAACGAAAGGGGTGTGTCGAGATTATGAAAAAAAACAAGCAAATAACGCCAGTAAACATAGGTCCGCGTTACGATGTTTGGACACGTGCAAACATAGCAATGTTGCAACACTCTTACCGCCGTCTGTACAAGGCACCAGTTCCCACAGTCAACAGCAAATTCAGTGTAGCTGCGTAGTGTCAACGAACTACAGGAACGCATTGTGGATGGTTGCCACTGCATTCGGAACACACCTAGCATTTTTGAACGTGTACGGGCATCGATGCGAAGACGTGCTGAAGCCTGCCTTCACATGAACGGCGCTCATTTCCATCACTTGTTGTAATGTATTTATCCACATGTGCAGCATTTTGACGTTTTGATCCCCGGAAACACAGGTATTACATAGTTCCTGTTGTAACATGCAATGTGTCATATTGGGAAAACAATTTGTTTCCAGAACTGTGTTCATAGCATTATTTGCTTGTTTCATCGTCCTCGACACACCCTTTTGGTTTGTACCTGTAATTACCTAACATCCTGTATACACACATACACACAGGGTGAGTCTGAAAATCACCGACAAACTTCGGCAGGTAGTTCCTTGTGAAAAATAAAGCAGGAAATACATGATACACTTTGTACGTAACAGTAATGTTAAGGGAGTAATACACCTTTGAAAATCAAATTTTAAAATTTTAATTTCCCCCGAAATCGAGCACTGATCGACGTAAACTGACAAAGTTCAAGATATTACTTCATGACAATAAGGCCGACAAACCAACAGTAAACGCCAGTTGATTCCTTCATCACTTACGAAAATAAAAGTGGTGGCCACCCTTAAATTGCTGACAACTTTTTAAGCGTTAGGATAATCTGACATTTAACAGTGAATTATTGGATAACGTGGTCTTACGGTTCGGCATCAGTCGCCACATTGAATTATGTTATTTTTAGTTCTTATGAAATTCTGAGAAGAAAAATGTGAAATTCGTTACTATAATATCAATTATATATATATATATATATATATATATTTATTTATTGTGCTACAGTAAAAGCATTACAGTTGTACTTTTAACGTATGTTTAAGTCATAATCAGTCGAGAAAATTAAGAATATAAAAAAATTGCTCGACTGATTACGGCTTAAATATACGTTGCAACTTCAATTGCGATGCTTTTACTGTAGTACAACGTATATTTAGTTGATATTATTGTAACAAATTCAAATTTTTCTTCTCATAATTTCGTAAGAGCTATAAATAACACAATTCAATGTGGCGACTGATGCCGAGCCTTAAAGGTCCTCTTGTAGCGACTGTATAAAGCGCATAGTTTTCATGCAAAACGCACGTGAAGTTTGGGCGTGGCGATAACAGAGCCTAGCGCGTAGGCAACCCTGCGTACATGAGTGTTTGTTTTGTATCGCCGCGCAGCACAGACGATGTAGGGCGTTCACTATAAATATCATGGGCGTGCCTTAAATAGCTCACATAACCGCAACCAACACTTTGTTCCTGACTGAATTTGCGTGTGTTTAAAAATAAATGGTAAGTGTGAGAGTGAAATAAATATCTCGTCGGCACAATGCACGAAGTTAGATATTTAAACGGTTATGTAATTCTGGCACTACTTAACGTGCAGAGGAGCCGATATGGTTTTCAAGCACTGTTGCCGATACCAGTACTGATACTGCCTTGAGAAGGGAAAATATCGTTATTTCAGGCTACAAACTAAATGAGTATGTTGAACATACGCCATTGCAGCATGTGGTGCGTAGCAGAAAACCAGAGAATAAGCACAGATAGACAAGCAAACAAACAAAATCACTTTGTTCGCAACTGGCAAACGTAGGTAAACAAATACAATTCCACAAGGACTTCAGTCAGTGAGTTACAAGAAAATTAATGAACACAAACGAGCAACCAGAGGCTCAGATTATTCCACAAAATAAATTCTGTCAGTAAGTTCGAAACAAAAGACAAAAAAAATTACAACAACAAACAGACAAACCAAACGACAAAAAAGCTCGATGTAGACGATACAGCAGAAACACAGACATGCAGAGGCAAGCGAACGAATACAAATAACAGAGTAACTGTGTGCAGTATCGCACCATTTGCTGCAATCGCGTATGTTCAACATACTTCTTTAGTTTGTAACTTGCCACCATTGTAAAAATCATTCAAAAATATCATTATTGCAAGCGTAAAAAATAAAAATCTAAATTTTCAAAACACTTCGTGAAAGAAAATTCTAATTGTCTGAACTGTTATTGTCTCAGAGAGTGCGTGGTAGATAAATAAAATCAGAAAATATCAATTGTTTTTCACACTTTCTTCGAAGCCGATATGGACAAAATACTCAATGACAATCCTAGATAACGGTATTTGCCAACTTTATGAGTAAATATTTATCCATGATTACTAACTCGTAACGTGTGGTCTCTTGCGCAGCAGTTAAATGCACGAGGTTCCGGCGTCAGAGATTGTGCCTCAGGAGTTCGTAACACTGGCAACAATTTTGTTTAAAACATTGGCTAAAACTATTGTCTAGGATTGCTATTGAATCATTTTCACAAATTGGCTTCCAGAAACCCACAGTTATAGATGAATGCTTTTAGCGTTGGATTATGTACCACGGTGTGATGAAGGTTATGATTGCCTTTTTGGCGTTGTTCATATACGTCATGCAATTTTGGTTTAAAATTGACGTCAGGAATAAATGAATTAAGAGCTACCGAGTCATTAAAATTTGTATACCACTCGCGATTGGCACTGCTAGGCGCGTTTTCTCTGCCAGAAAGTTGAGTTGGAAACTGTGCAAATTGCATAGTGTGACGATAATATTTGGAATTTTAAACTCTTCCACTTCAAAGGTACTGTTTTAGGTTTGTTGTGCTGAACGACCTCGATGGTGTGCCACATATCCACTAAGCATTAATAAAATTTTTTAAACAAACAATAACACCGACTTAAAAAAAATCTACTTTGCAAAAAGAAATATTCTTAGTACCTACGTAGTCTTGTGTTGTCATACACTTTGCAATATCTTAATCACTATACATTTCGTATTCGATTGTTTCCGGCGGGGTTGGTCCCCGGAGTTTCGCATGTAGTAACCGTGCCGGACGATGCCGCTGGTCGGTGGATTTTCTCGGGGAAAGCCCGTTTCTCCCACCCTTTCATTCCGGCGCCGCTCCATACTCACCTCATGTCACCCCTCGCAAGCCCTGATGACCTCGATTTTAAGCACCGACCAAAATCTCTCACTCGTATTCGATTTTGAGGAGTTCCCTGATGTATCTACGAAATCCGAGGTCTAATGCCAGAAAAGATCAAATGGGGCCTACTTGTAAATATCCCCTTTCCAACAAAAAATAATAATTTTTCAAATAGGTTTATAAATGACGGAGTTCTGAGGTAACAAACATAAAAAAAAAAAAAAAAAAAAACAGAATTGATGACAACCTCTTTTTTTTATAAGTCGGTTAATATCATGCAGCCTTGCATTCGTACGTGTCTCTTATGGTTAGAATCACTGATTTTACGTGTGCTGCATTTTTAACCGACGTGTTTCAATTCCTTGTCGCACAACTGTAACTCTGCTGCACGATCAGCGATTGGGTGTTTTTATCTCTCGGCGTCTTGGTGTTCAACCTGTAAATCACAGACTGTGGTGTCGCAGTTAAACTTCCTGTTATTGGCTCCGTCAAATACGTGACGCCTAAGAAAGACACGTTGCCAATAACCGTGACGCAAAGCTGCAGTACAGATGTGCACGTAAGGCAATGAGACAAGTTGTTGCAAAATTTTTGTCACCAAAAAATCAGTTACTCTACTAATGGTAAAAACTATTTCACACGTTACTTCTTCTGCCAGTTTTATCATCTTTTAATTGCTGGCACACATAAATAACCACGTTCGTATCCTAACGTAACACCTTCCACAATCTTCTAAGGCCGCGACACCTTCATATAACTACAGCAACAAAGAACACATCTACGAAAAAACAAAAGAACAGAGGCAATATAATAAGGAAGTAATATACAACAAATATTTTTGAGGCAAACTTAAATAATACTAGTAATTAAATACTGTGTGGGATAAGGCTGATTGAATGTTGTTATTTTCACATTGCAAGCTTGAACACAGACAGAGTTAAATTCAGTAATTACAAATGGTGGCTCGTGGCTACATGTTTAATAGTGCATAACATTTAATTTTGCTTTAAAAATAACTACAGCCAGTTACATACGCCATGGAAAACTATTTTAAAACAGTAATTATTTTGATAAAACAAATAGAACACTACGCAAGACATAGTTGAGAACAGCATCTTAGATACTCAGGTTCAGGCTCAGTGCAAAATATCGGTTATAATACTAGACATTTAAACATAAAGTACACACATTTATGAAACGATATCGGACAGTTTTGATTTATCTGTACTGGAACAGACCTGCTGTAAAGTTGCAGTCAAATGTTAGGTTCTAAAATGCTCCTACATTACAATTTCATGTCGTTTACGCGATTTCATGTTAGCAGTGATTCGTCGACACCTTTTCCTTACATTCCTTATCCCTCATCCCTAGAGTTGTATCTGTCCGTGCCACACAAGCAGTGCAGTGCTGTGTTATTAAGTCCATGATCTTTAATTTCACAGTGATTTCGAAAATATTTTTTGAAACACAACCTGATACTTATATCAAAAATGTATTCTGGCAGTTTTAACACTTATATATCATTGTTTGCATCTGAATTTTTCTGTTGCAATACACCAAACAGATTTGTAGATTCCCCCCCCCTTAAATATCCCAAATTTTGTTGCGAAAGTAAGTCAAAATGAAACAAAATAATTTTTTACTGACAAACTATACATTATTTAAAAAAACGCTCTATGAGAATTGTGCATCGTATTACTGTTAACATTCAAAAATTTTTCAAAGCATTTGGTTTAAAAATAATTTAGATATTTGCAATCATCTTAAATAAATGAAAGTTCATGGCCTTAAACAAACTGTAACGGTTTATTGTTATCTAGCAGTAACGCTCGTTAACTGTTATGTGACATCTAAGGCTAAAACTCTACCTTGAACCAATTAATTATAATAATGTGTGTGTTTAATACTGGAAAAGTTAACGGTACATGGAACCAAACCACACATTTTAACGTAAATCGTTATACATATTAGAGAAGAGACTACCCTACCCGTCTCCATTTGTGCTGACACAGACATGTAAATGTTTAGTGTAGTGCTTCTGCTTTATTGAGCAATTTAACGAACATATTAAAATACTCACATTGTTTCACTTGCACGCTTATTTTTTTTAAACACACACAAATTCAGTCAGGAACAAAGTGTTGGTTACGGTCATGTGAGCTGTTTAACGTACTGCACATGATATTTGCAGTGGACGTCCACCATGTGTGGCGCGGCGGAATAAAACAAATAATCATGTACGCAGTTGCCTACGCGCTAGGCTCTGCATCACCACGCCCAAACTTCGCGTACGTTTTGCACGAAAACTATGCGCCTTAGATAGTCGTTACAAGAGGACCTTTTCTATTACTAAGGTCACATTACCCAATAATTCTCTTTTAAATGTCAGATTATTCTAACGCTTAAACGTTGTTAGCAACTTAAGGGTGGCCACCACTTTTATTTTCGTAAGGGATGAAGGTATCGACTAGCGTTTACTGTTGGTTTGTCGACATTATTGCCACAAAGAAAACGGAGCTCGAAAACATTGTTCCTTGTTTATTCCTGTCTCTCGCTTTCTCTCTCTCTCTCCCGATTTCTCTTCATCTGTACTTTTCTCTGTATTTTATTTACTGGCGAGAAACAACGCAAATACTGTGGGAAGAAACTTTTAAAGTTATGTAAGTTATACGTAAAAAAATATAAAGTTTAAATAATAACGAAAATTATTTTGCTACCAAACTGACTTCCCCCAAACTTTTAAATAGCTAAGAAAACTCCGTATCTCCTAAAACATTTCACGGCCATAACAATAAAAGAACAATAAAGTTTTAGTATTTACAGCAGCTGCTGATAAAATCTTATCAATCAAATAACCGGAAAACGTGGGTGGCGATACTTGGGGGAAACACTTAGAAATTTATTCAATTAAATGGAAAGATTACTGGTGGATATAGTGGACAAAGACAAACGTCAGCGCACAATTTTTTGTAGATATAATGTAAGTACTCGAAAAAACAGCAGCACACAACTTCGCTCTAACTGTAGGTCACAGAATACCTAACAATGCAAAAGCGAAGCTACGATATGTGTGGCGAGCGCGAGCTGTACGCGCCCGTGGTTGATCGTGATTCGTCAATCAGAGATTGCAGATGAGCACGCCCGAAGAAGCCCGACCTTTAAGAAATATACGTACTTCAGAATGCAGTAGTAGCCAATCAGACAACATGTATTTAGTCTCTCGTGTAACCAACAACCAAACGAATAAGCTTATGTATAAAAGCGTTTACGACAAACCATCTGATTCACCCGGACAGATTAAAAATGTAAATTTGGTTCGTTGAAAAAATGATTCGAATGAAGCTTGCTTTCGTACAAAAAGTGAACCGAACGAATTGTTTAAATGCATTTGACCAGATTATTGTGATCAAAAAAGTTCATATGAACATAGGGTCGATATGGAACGGTTGTCGAGATAGCTCCATTTGACTGTAAACTTTGTCAAGCTCTAAAATTACTGATATTGTTTTATTTGCAGTATATTCCTTCTTGCAGTTACAAGGAAATTGTAATACATAACTAATAACACACTGATCTTAATTTTCCATAGCTGTAATAACAAGATTACAATATACAAACATTTTTGTTTCAAGTCATGTAAAACACAACGTTCAAGTTTGCAATCCACATTAGTCGGTGTATGTAAACACGTTTCCATGGCAATGCATTGCCTCCTTGATTGTACCATGACCTGTCACTGCATGGAGGAACATAGCTGCAAATAAAACAATAACAGAAATTTCAAAGCTTATCAATGTTAACATTCAAATGGGGCTATCTCGACAACCATCCTATATTGACTCCATGTTCATATGAACTTTTTTGATCACCAGTACTATCACCTCCCAGAATATTGCCCTTACCTCCCGGGGCACCTGTATTTATGCTTTACAAAGTTTTGATAACACCTTATGGTTAGAGATGATGGTATATCGCGAAAATGTTTTGTGCCAACATAGCCTTGAAAACACCGACACAACGTAGCTGTCTATAGACCAATAACGTGCATCAAATATTAAAATAGCGGTATTCTTATTGGCTTAGTCAAATAGGGCAGTAGCTTCGCGTACAAGGAAAAGCCAGTTATCTTTTGATAAGCTGAACGTACGTTGAAGCCTAGCAAATAGTCAAGTTTTCCCGCGATAAACCATCATCTCTACTTATGGTGTTGGATGCCCTGACTTCAAATCTCTGTTAAGACGCTGAGTGAGTTTACTTAGACTAAGTTTATATTCTGACCACAGATTATTCTGCCAGGAAAAAGCGTAGAAAAAAATAAGCAACAGCAAAAAAGTCACCCCAAAAGTCAACCACATTAAAAGTTGCGTTCTTTTTTTAGGTGACCTTATTTGTAAATTTTTTGCACTCGTTACGTTCACGATGAATTGTAATGCATGTCAGGCTTTGCTTTGCATGTGTTTGTGAGAGGGAATCGTATGTCTCACGTGAAGCTCCGTTAAAAAGATCAAATTTGCATGGAGAAAAAGCGTTCCTCGTAAGCTATGTCGGGGATGTGTAAGTCATTGTGGGTCGGACAATGGATTTTGAAAGCAGCGCCTCATTTGTGTTGTTAAAACTATTGCAAGTTTTTAAAATTTTAATTTACTTTTACATGCCTTCGAACAGCGCAAGGCCTGGCGAGAGGTCATCGGGGAAGGGGGCAGGAGTTGGCCTGGGCCTCTACAAGGAACCATCTGTTTGGAGTGATTTCAGAAAACCATGGAAGACCGAAATCAGAATGGTTGGAGCGAATTGTATCCTCCGGAATTCAAGGCGTCTTTTCCACCACTGCTCCGCCATGTTCGGTGTTTACAAAATATTGGGTACTGGGTGGATTTTTGAACATTCAGGATGATGCTTGGTAATTTTTGTCGGCGATGTGTTGTTTCCACGTGAAGGTGTTTAACCTCGGTTTTATTGGGGCTGGTTTACTGAAATAAGCGAGGAATAAGCGTGGAAGTTCCTCGAGGGCTAATCGACGGGGATGTACGTCACGAGACCCCTAGGTCCCTGTCTCCCGCCGGTGCCACGTCAACCCGCGGTATCGCCGCAGACAGTGAGTAACTGGTCGCGTCACGCGTACCGCGAACACGACGTCCATCACGTGGGGGCCCGGCTGTTTTCGCCTGGGAGCGGGCGAAACTCGCGCGCGCGCACACACAGATGACAGACAACCCCGCGCTCGCTCGCGCGCGTCAAACGACGACGGCGATGTTTTTCAGGCGCTGTGTCCGCCTCGCGCGCGATAGCCGCAGCCCCGACGTACGCGGCGGACCGGAGGGGACGGGTGATTAAAAGCCACTTCCGTTTTTCGACGAACTGCACGGGAAGTCCAGTTCCTCGGCGGGACAAGCTTCCCTTCACACCCCTCCTTCAACCACTCTTCGGCCTAATGGGCTCTGTACTCTCAATGACTCTCCAGTAGATGTCGGACAAGTCTTCAGATACAATCTTCTGGAACGTGGGAGTGATATCCGGAAAAAAAAACTCTTGTTTTCCTCGTTTCAGGTGAGTTCTTAGTCCACTGTTCATCACGAGTCTCCTTCCTTCGCACGTAATTAGTGCAGCATTTTCTTACTTCTGCTAGCACGATTCCCGAATTTCCTGGAACAGTTAATAAACATGTATATAATTTACAAATGCATGTATGCAAAATATCATACAAAGTTATTAATGAGTTGTCTATGGACTTTTTACGCAACTTCGAAATAAAACTTTACATATAATCAAAGTTCTAAGCCACATTTTGTTCTGTGGGTTTACATATTTTAATCTGTGTATTTTTGTATTAGATAGTTTCACAGTAAAAGTACATAACCAACAAAAATATCCAATATTTAAGATTACTCGAAATAAATTTAACCTAGTAGTGTGCAAAGAAAGCGTACAAACCCGTGTAAGGGCAATCCTCTTATTTACTATGTATTATAGGTAATACATAATATAATAAATAAATACGCAGCTCATTCATACTAATCATTGAAAATAATTTTTGCAAACATTGATTATGAATTTATAGTAGTTTGTAATACTTTAGAACATGAAGTTTATTTTCTCGTGAAGTTTCTGACGGGGAAAATAAAGCCTTAAAAATGCCACTTACACTAAGTTGTTTTGCACATTAGAGGCACAGAAGCAAAGGAACAATAAGGAGTACATAAACGGTACAACCATTTGCCCAATCGCTCGTATGCGCGGGGCGCTAGCTATCGTACACTGCTGTAACTTCGGGACTTTAACTGAATTGCTCTAAAATCTGTATCAAAGTACTCTGTAGAGTCCTTGAGTACTTTTGTTTCTTTCTGAGCAGTAGTTTTCGAGTTATAGCTGTTTGGAAATGCCATTTAGACATGTTGGAGGACTCGGAAATGGTATTTTCAGTACTCGTGAGTTTTGAAAGTTCTCAATAATGATCCCCTGAAATTTAATTTCTTACTGTGTAGTAATTTAGCAAATACTCGCGTATTTCAAAACCACTATAGAACTCAGTTCTATAGTCAGGTAGGAGAGCCTCCTAGCATTCGAGTTAAACACTTATCTATATGAGAAGCGGTCGAATACTTAAATTACAGTTCAGCACTCAGGAAGGATATGATCTTTGAAAGAATTGTGCAATAGGAGTTCATGACTAGATTCAGTTTCTTTGACGTACTCCATTGCAAAATTGAATGACTGTCAAAGAAAACTAAACAAATAAAAGAAAACCATAAAATAAGAAGTCTGTCTGGAAAACTACTGTGTTTTGTTTCGTCTCTTCATTGTGTCGTTTGTCTTGTCTGTATATGTCTGATATCTGTTGCGTTTTGTCTCGTCTACTTGTTGTGTTCTTTTGTTATTTTTCTGTTCGTGTCTGATATCTGTGTTTGTTGTTTCGTCTCATCGTTGTGTCGCATGTTATTTGTTTTTTTTATTTATTTAATTTGTTATTAATTTCATTTATTATCTGTTTGTTCCTTGTTTTTATTTGACCCGATTCCATCTTGGAATTTCATGTTGTGTATGTATCCTGTTGACTAAAGCATACTCTGCTTATTTTATGGTTTTCTTTTATTTGTTTAGTTTTCTTCGACAGTAATTTTAATTTTGCAATGGAGTACGTCCAAGAAACTGAATCTAGTATCTCAGGAAGGATGTTTTGCAACGTAAAGTATAACCTTAACGATGAGAGTCGAAATTCTTTTGGGTTACGGGATTGGTATGCAGAAAGGAGGAGAGGGTGAATTCACAAAGTCTTGAAGATAATTTAGTGTTCTTAGTCCTGGAGTCAGTGACCCACAGAATATCCCCCCTTCCCCAAAAATATTACTCACTTGAATGTTCATATGTTTCTTCTTTTTGTGGATTGTCTACAGGAGAAGCAGCTTCTCCGCCCCCCCTCCTATTCCAGTTATCATCAGCTTCTGTCTTGGCTTTTTAAAATGAGCTTCTATTTCCTCATCCACATCGTCTTACCAGTTGCTCTGAGGGCGACCACACTGTTCTTCCGCTAAGGAGGTATCCAGCGTAGTATCCTATTCGGTATCCTAACTTCATTCATCCTGTTCACTGAGCCAAATTACATCAACTGTTTCTGTTGGATATCGTCACAAATATCCCTACATTTCCTTCCATTGTTGGACAACGTCATTTTTTAACATATCCTTCTTAGACTGCTTGAACTTCGCCTTAAGTAATCCATTTTTAGTGGCCAACAAGTTATTCTTATGTTTTCTGCTAACATCCTTAGGCGTCTGAACCATACATTACACTCTGGACTATAGTCTTATGCACTCTCTTCTTCGTTGGCTAGTACCATTCCATGCCAGGTTGATTACACCCTACTACATGTCCTCCTAGAGTGTTGAAAAACTGAGGATATTAGAATCACCACACTACAAGCCACGTCTCAATACAACCTGCAGACCACAGACAGGCACGTGGCGCTTCAGAGGAGGGAAATATCACACATACACCTCCAGACGTGTACTGAGGCTATTGTTACAAGGCTGAAAGAGTTCTACTTCCGGCTGGAGGACCAGAAAAGTGAACAAGATAATGAATAACATCAGCCCCACTGACGAACACTGTTGGAAGATCTCGTCTTCTGTATGACAACCGGTGGTATAAATCAAAGCAAGATTGCTGCTCTATATGAACAATGCACAAACCACCAAATGGACTGCCTGTACGGAAAAATAAGAAACATATCTTGCACAAGTTCCTGAAAAAAATTGAGAAGGCACTACAGACGACGTAAGTTCCAGCAGACATGGCTACGGAGTATACCAGTGAAGAACAGTGGATACAAATTCAGAGAGGGGATGGGGAACACATGTTTGTGCTTATGTTTGAGGATGAAGAGACTTCCCAATCCATTCCGGGGGAAATCCTGCTTGACGCCAGAATAGACTAAGTTCAAGCCAAGGATAATATACGAAGACCTCGAGATAAGAGAACGGCTATGTCGTCTTGAAACATGACAATTTTCGCAGCAGCCTTGGAAGCGTTGATCAGAGACACAGAAGGAGGACAGAACATATTTTTCTTGAATCTTAAACATTTAGACCTCCAAATACTAGCAATAAATGATGTACCATGAGACACGGAGGTGTCTCTTAAGAATAGGAGAGAAGTTCTTGACCCAGACAAAGCCAAGTAAGAAGCAGCAAAAACTTTAAAGAAACCCTTTAATGACTATTTAATTGTCTGCTAATAGTGTGTAGAAATGAAGGTAAAGATCCGAGAGAAATGAATACCTCGGAGTAAATATTATGCGGTGGGTTAGCTGTCAAACACACTCATCAGTCTTTGTGTATGGTCTTTCCTACGAGTTGCTCGGGTAATACTCCACAGAGGTACAGTAAACTCAAAATTGGAAGACATGTGTGTACACGAGAAACCAGAACAAATGCAAGGGCACAAATCCAACAAACAAACCCGATGGATCAGGAATAACGAAGCAGTATACCGAAATCATGTGCGGGACACTAGCTTGCTGGTAATATTAGGGCCTATAGTCCAGTGCGGGAGGAAGAAGGACCTGGCAAACTTCGGGGCGTAAAAATCTAGTCTTCAGCGCATTAGATAGGCTTCCTCCTCTGCCTCGTCAATGCAGTCCGGTGCAGATAATTAGTGGCTGCTGACAGGTGAAGGTGGTTACAATTTTCATCCCGGCGATTGGAAAGAGTTAATCTCTTTTTATCGGTTGCATTCAATGGCTTCTTTCAGCATACTGCTACCAGTAGCTTTTTTTAATTTGTAAATGTTATCAATATTTAGTCAATAAATTTTAGTTGTATCTCACTATACCTCTGTATACCTCTTTTTGGATTCACGGCAGAACAAACATTGAAGAATTTTAAGCAATTATAAAATAAATACGTGAATCATCGCATGAAAATTGTTTTCGTTTTGGCCGATACCACATCAAATTTAGTTTAAAAATAAACTGCAATGAAACAACCAGGGATGGCTAAATTACTAAGTGGGGTGTTAGATATTTTGTTCTACTGGTCTAGTGATTCAAAACCGCAATACTGAAGAGTCCGACTGAGGATAAAGTCTCGGCATTGAAGATCCAGAAGTTAACTCCCGGTGTACACTACGACTCCAATATGGGAGCCCAGGTTCTACGAACAACTTTCCTATATAAACACCGGGAAACATGACTTCATCGCAATAAACAGTATGTTTTTTTTTAGAGCAGCTGAGTGACGTGACGCCATAGGTTAGAGAATTACATCAGATGACAGCAAAATACTGCCCTCTTCGGGAATTTAAATTTCGCTGTGACTGATAGATGTCACAACAATGTTTGAATGTTTTTATTATTTACTTTTGAAGTTTTCAGTTTCTACGGGAGGTCGATAAGAACGTGGCTTATATCAGGTCTCTTCAATTAGATTTTTCACTGTGAAACTCTAGTAAAATATCGACACACCTACACGTACGCGCCCAAAATACGAGTCCACATCAATGTTTCTTGTGCCACCGGCCAGATACAAACATCTCTTCATCGGCACTGGAATTATCTAAAAGATCTCTCCAATCACACACCTGCTGTTCTGAAAACTTCGCACAGCTAAGTATTTACAGCAGTAGTTATCGTCTTATCTCAAGGAGAAACTTAAGCGTAAACGCTTCGTAGCTAAGCTACACCTGTTTCAAGACGTTGTGCAATTAAATTTTTGATTCCTTGTTGACGAATTACATTTTTGTTCTGGAAATAAAGAACAATTGCGAAGTTCTGCGAACACCGATGACTTAAAGCTTGTTATCATCGATATTGGTATGTCTGGGAGATGTCAGGTGATTTTTTGTAGATGGCAGAGATCAGCACGATACGATAAGGCAAGTGGTGAGCGAGGAAAAGTCGACCTTATTGTCCGTTCCCTGCCAGGCCTCGATCGCGCTTGTTATGTTTCGGTTTAGTAGAATTAATAGCGGAGACAACATTATACACTGAAAGAAAAGTTTTCCCTGCAAAATATTTTTTGTGGTAAACACTAAATTATTTAGTGGCGACTACGAAATTTTGTGGCGACAACAACAATTTTTTTGTAGTCAGTACAAAAATTAATTTGCAGGGCGAATGCCAAATCACAAAATATTTTTTTCCGTGTAGTGGTACAGAAAAGTGTAGCCAATGTGACTTAATTATGATTCGACATTTTATTTTCCCAATTCTCTCTCAACTCATGGTTGAATTTGTTAATTATGTATATTGTCCATTGACACATACATAACTGAAGTGTCGTAAACATACAACGATTGATATATATTTTTACATTATCTGTAAAAGTTACGCTCAGGTACAGTGGTCAGTTTCTGAGAAACTAGAGATCCCGTGAACTTCTATTTGAGGATTTTAATGTGTTACGTGTTTCTCTTATCGGCGACAATTCAGATAAAAACTACCATTAATAATAACCATACCGTTCCTAGTCGATCGTAGTTATGCAAAACTACATAAGATTTCCGTTGGTAAATGATACAATGGTAATGAAAATTTTAATACGTAATTTCAAATATGCTTATACCAGCCAGTTACGTGAATTTATGAGACAAATAACAGTTTAACGGAAGGATTATTTGTGAACACGTGTACTTAAATACTTAGGTTATGACACAAGAAAACAGTAAGCATCGATTTCACGTTAACACTTATCACGGTTTTTAAATTTCGTTCACCTCTTCTGTCTTGTAAGCATACTAGATATATGAAACTTAAAATGTAACATATATAGTTAACACTGCAAATTTTCTTTCATTCTGTTACAAATGTCTATTTCAAGATGAACAAATGTTTATAGCTTTTAATATTTTGGTATAAAACTGACCCAATTCAGATGCTTGAAAACGTTATGCATTACTATGAGACCCAGGACATTTCAAGTCCTTTCCAGGCATCTTGATTTGCTTTCACGATATTTTAACTGTCTTGGTCAAAACAATCATGTTTTAAAAAACTTTAAGAAAACATTAATAATACATGCTTCTTTGTGTAAAAAAAATGTAATTACTCTCAATAGTAGGAAGGGATGCATTTAGGTGATCGCAAGTGAAAATGATTGTACTGCATCAGCAAACACTTATGACGATGAAATAGAGACAAGCATCGTTTTACAGATATGTGGCTGAGTCAAGTATTGCGTTTGGTTTGTACAAGGCCGTACGTATATCATAAAACCGACAGTGTAGCTCGAACTCGATAAAACACAATTTTGATAGTAAAATGCAAAATAATTTGTCATAAATAGCAAACTCTGATATTTAGTGGTGATGAGAAAGACGTCTGGAATACACAATCGTCGATCAAATCTGTACTACACATCATAATTCGATGAGACTTTTTGCTAAGTAGATATTTTATTAGCGGTAGTCTGTTTGTACAGCACTAGTCGGTAGTATGCAACGATTTTTAGAAAAATAAGGGCTTGAAGTCACAAAACCCATACAAATAGAAAACTTTAATTTTTATAGTTTCAATGTGATAATGCCCAGGCCTCTGTAATAACTGAATTTCAAAAATACTCGCGTTTTAATTTGGAAACAATCTTTTTATCACAAAACCTCTCGCGCAGAGCTTTATGGATGTTAAAATTACTTTCAAATCAAAACGCGAGTATTTTTGAAATCCAGTTACTATAGATGTCTGGATATTATCACATTAAAAACTATAAAAATTAAAGTTTTCCTTTTTATGGATTTTGTGAATTTATGCCCTTATTTTTTTTTCTAAAAACCAGCTTTTAATTTTTTACTCGAAAGCACAGTATACTGCCACCTAGTGCTGCATAAACAGACGTCCGCTAGTAAAAAATTTACTCAGCAAAAAAGTCTGAACGAATTATGATTAGTAGTTAAGATCCTGTCGACGATTGTGTATTCCAGTAGTTTGCTCGACGTCTTTGCCTTCCATGCCCTAACTACAGTGAATTAAAAGCCGCAAATTATTTCATAATATGGCGCCGGCATTTCATGTAGTGTTTTCAATAATATTGTTCTGCATGGGCCAAGGGCACTGAAGATGAGTTTGTCGTAAGACATTCCATTGTTTTCGTATAATTACCACAGAACGCTGACTACACACAGGACATGAACTTACGCTGTAGCTGTCCCAAACTTCATTCACGTATAGTAGATGGATTCTGTCACATAAACTACGCACTGGCTTGACGCAATAGTCAACACAGTCAAACATGCGCTTCGCTACTGAAGATGTGTCATTGTTACATCTGATAACTAGACATTGTGAAATAATTCTAGAAACTAGCCTATAAGATATTTTCCTGCATGGAAAAAAAAAAAGGGGGGGGGGCGATGTTGCCATACGAAAATAGGTGTAATCTGAGGAAGATTGCTCTGACTGATATCACTCATGTATCAGTAATTGTTTCCGCGTTAGTGTTTTCCGCTATTCCTCTTGTCAGTGTCATTAAATGTTACAGTAAAATATGGTCTGGTCGCACTGAGAGGAAAGAAACGCATCTGTCAGAAGGTTGTCTGTAAGGTAAGATGATACAAGTGGAAATCGGTGCGGAAGATGGTCAAGGTTAGGCTGCTGATACGTACCATGTAATAAGTTTAGGAAACAGTATTTGCGCATGAAATTGGGAACTGTGTGTGCTTAAATTGAAGTTTTTGGATCGCAGTATAAAGAGCTTACACCCGGTCACGTGACTTTAACGTAAATATAATTAACCTCTCGAGCGTTTCTGAAACATCCCTACTTAAATGAGACCTCAGGTGCAATTAAATATTGCTACCTGCTATTTTCACCGACGACGCAAGTGCAGAGCAAGTTAAATGATTCTTCTATGGCATTACGTGAGTATATACTCAACCAGACGCAATGCAGGTGCAAATTTTGCGTTGCACCTATACAATGCGATATTTGCACCGACGCAGCACAACGCAAGTGCAGAGCAAGTTAAATGGGTCCTCTATGGCATTACATGAGTAAATCATTCCAAGTCAGCGCAAGCAGACGAAACGCAGGCGCAAATTTTGCGTTGCACCCATAAAAAGCTATATTTAATCCCCCCTCCCTTGAGCAAGTGGACCACGGTTATACACTTTGAGCGACAGTTGGGCGTGTTCTTGTCTGAGAAGGCACACTGTGTGATGGAAACCAAGGGGTCACATTGACCGGAGCGGAGTATCTGTGATTATAGAAGAGAAAAAGTGACAGAAAATACGAAAACACGCTCACTTTTAGTCAGTTTTCTCACAAACAAATAAGTTACTTAAGGGTTTTAATACAGATATGTATTCACAAAGGACGCATCTAGTTTACTATAGTTAATTTGTTTGTTTAATATACGAATGTGAATTATAAATGAATGGTGCAATATTACAATAATTTTCGCTACAAACCCAGTTTTTTAAATAATCGTATTGATATTCCAGTATCAAAATTTCGACTCTAGCAACAGAGATACGGCTTTTGTTTTTGCTTCAAAAAAGTTTTACTGTCGTAAGTATATGAGTAGCCCAGTTACAAAACTCCCCTTGTCCACTTTCACTAAAACTGAGCAAATCGCGAAAAACTTACATGCGAGCCCATTTGTGACATGGCCAAAGAAATTTTTCAAAGTGTCTCTGTTATTAAATTAGGCGAGTTCTGGAAACTATCATCACGTCAACTTCAGCTCACATTTAAAAGCTACACAAAACTGTACAGAACTAATTTTTTCTTGGTGATGGACAAGACGAGATTTGGAACTGGACTACTCATACATAATTCTTTGAGAAATTAGAATAAACGAATCACTCTAACATTATGCTTATTTTTTAAACAGGGACGCTTCTTAAGACCTCACACTCACCAAACTTTCTCCACGCTACAAGCGAAGATAAAAACTTATAAAAACAGCACTAAAATTTTATTTTAATTACCATTTTTAGCAGTGATTCTAAATTACCATATGATGTAGAAGAATATCTGTAATGTAATACCGATAAAATTTCAACCACTCGAATTTTTGCTAAGTTAAAACAGCAAGGAATTATTGTATTATTAACATGGTAGCGTTGGGGAGAGGGTGATGTTGTTTGAAGAATAGGACCACTAAACGTTAATCCACCACATTTTATTACGATAACGTCTCATTTCAAACTTTACATGTAGGAAATAAATCACGATTCTCTTGTACTGACTGTACTGTCACAATATAAGATCCTAGAACACTCAAAGTTTACTTGTTTTATTGCCTTTATAAATAAAGAGAATCAAAATGGTTTCCAAAGATCAAGATTTGGTTTAAAAATATTGATATATCTAACGCATACTCTGCAATATAATTCGCCAAGTGCTGATTTTACTTGCATCTATTTATGAGTGTTAAATTATTCCTAGTTATAGTCGCAGTTCTCAGTCTTTCTGCTGCTTTAAAAACGTAAATTACACACACTAAGCAACCGGACAGTACATTTAGATTCTTGCCTGAAGCATAAATTAAAAAAAGTTAATAAGACACCGCGTAAGACACCCATCCCTTCTAAACTTCTCAAAATCTCTGGCAATTGGCTATAAAAATATATATTATATGGTGTAGAGTAGACTGTTATTTTGTTTCGTAAAAGTACAAGATGTGTTCTATTTTTAATTTTTTTTTTTTCAGAGTACAACTTACATACAAGGAATCAAGACAACCTGAACTGCAAAAAAATATATAAATAACGGTGAAATTGTGACATATGACATTTTAAGAAGCAATATGTTGTACTGACTGAATTTTATCAATCAGTAAGAGAAAACGTTCAGTAATACTTACCTGCGTATCAAGCAGAGACACATAACGATTTTTTTTTCGTAGAAATCACGACGCATCAGTTTTTTTTGTTGTTCTCGTTCCACACGATTATCTGAGCCATACCTGTGAAAACAGGGAGACTTGCAGTGATGCTGACGACAGAGCCCGCCCCCGAGGTGCCCGTCAGCTTGGTGACGACGCGCCGGTACGCGGAGGACAAGCCGTGCCACGTGGTGCTCAAGCCGACGCCGCAGAGGTCGCACGGCGGCGTGCGAGGCCCTCCCGACGGCCGGCCTAGGGTGAACGCTACCTTCAGCAGCGCCGGCACAGGGGCGTTCACGGCCTACGTCTCGACGAGCAGGCAGCAGCGCGACGCCGCGTCCCCACAGCCGACGACGAGCTGGACGCACGTCGGCGTCGACCGCCCTCGCGGCCAGGAGCTCAGGCGCCCGCCGTACCTCGCGCCCGAACACTTCCCTCGCAGTCACTACCTGCCGCGCGCGATCCACCGTGCGTCACCACGACCCGAGCACGGCGACTCCGACGGGAACATCGACTGCGAGGGTCAGGACAAATACCCCATCGACCTGAGAAACAAATCCAAGAGGATCGAGTCAGACGTGCACGCTGACACGTTAGACCACCTACCAAAACACTCACCCACGCACAATTCCCTGGCTGCCGTGAGAAATCACGAAAGTGAAGCATTTCCAAAGCCAAGTAGATTAATTACTCAACGCGAAGAAAACGTTCGAAACTCGTACAGTTCCCTGGCTGATATTACAACAGTTGATAACCACGAGAGTATGTCGCCTGGAGTTGGGGCGACGTCTCATTACCGGCACGAGTCAGTAATAATGAGGAATTCATTCTGTCAGAATAGTCGGAACGAATCGCCGGAAGGTCCCGAGTACAAGAGGTACACTTTTCGGAACAACACGGCGAGGGCGGAGGTGTTCGAAATGAAGAGGAACTACGCCCCCGTTAACGACGTCCTGTCGCACTTGGCCGGAGGCGAGGACAACGACGCAGAGGATCAGCACGCGAGAGGAGCAGCCACGACGCCGGAGGAGAGTCTGGCGGCGCAGAGCTGCTCGTACGACAGCGACGAAGAGATCGACGTGGTGAGCGACGACTGCCTGCAGGCCGGAGGCGGGCCGACGGACGAGGATGAGCTGTACCTGGACGACGAGGAGAGCGCCGACAGCTGCGAGCCCCAGGCTCTCGACTACAGCGGCAGCCGTCGCGGCAGTAGCCCTTCCCCGGGTGTGACGTCGCCGTCGAGTGGCTCGACGTGCAGTCCCTCCTCGTCGTCGGAGGCGGCGCGGGGGAGCTACGGGCCAGACCCACAGGACCGAGAGGCGGCGTGGGGGGTGTTCACGGTGGAGGACCTACTGTTGCGCAACAGGGTGCTGGTGATGCTGTGGTCTCTGCTGGGCGAGGAGCGCCTTCTCGACGTCGGCTACCCTCACGCGCCGGTGCACCGCGTTCTTTGGCTCACCGTCGACGTATGCTGCTCGGTGGCCGGCATGAAGAGCGCCGCCGCAGTGCCGCTCTCCTCCGATCACGACTGCCAGGAGGACATGCTCTGCTTCAGGTATGTGTCCTCCCCCACCCCACCTACCCTTGCTTCCATAGGCCTATACGCATTATAATCAGGCACCGTCAAGAGTGAATACTCTGACTGTAGGAGTAACATTGACCGACTCAAAAAAATGTGTAATTTGGTGCTAGTTGATGAAGTAATGGCAAACAGGATCTGAATGGATCCAACTTAAGGATTTAAAAACTTTACTATACACATTTTTTTTTTTTCATGAGTTGGTCCTAAAACAAATATAGTGAATCGGTTAAAGTTGCCACTGCAGTCAGAGCATCCAGTCTTGACGGTATGCAGAAGCGAAACTTCGTGGCCCGTGTCATACTTACGACGGCCATATGTTGACAAGATTATTCCTAAAAAGATGACCGTAGACTGAAGCTCGCAGAAAACCTCCTTTTTCAGGAAACCACAGGCTATAACAGCCGCGTCCAAAGGAACCAAACCTGCCGAAACCGGTAATTCGTATTTAAATTATATGATTTTAGAAGTGTACTCAGAATTGTGTCTTCCGCGCGAGGCACTAGCTACAGACCTGTGTCAAATTGAGCGAGAAGTACCAGTAGTAAAACACTCGTCTTTGCATTCGGGAGGTGCCGTTTTCGATGCTCGGTCAGGTCATCCAGAGTTTTCCGATATAGCTTTAGGTAGATTGTGGGATGGAGCCTTAATAACATGCCTTGGTCGTCCCCTTCTACTGTCCCACGTGTAAATTTATCAAGGTCGTGAAACTGTTCCAGAATTCGTGAAACTCCTATTAAATAAATAACCATTAATACTTCTGATAAAATAGTGACATCCGTCCAGTTTGGTCATGTAAAAAATAATACAATTGCTTTATTTATTCAATGGTTTGGTTGTCTGTAATTTCTGCATTATTACCACAACAATCTGTCCTGTAGAAGTAACAGCTTGCTCTGTAAACGAAAGCTGCTCTTTGCCCCTTCTACAAAACACATTAACTGGACTGCTGTCCCTATTTTAACAGACGTATCGTACACACACCAATACTTTTCTTCCCGCATATGTGCTGTGGAAGATTCAATATTGGTTAGTCTACGTTATGGCGTTGCTGATAATGAATTTCCTCTACATTCTTCACTACTGCCGCCATGTTGATAGGTCGTACTGCCTAAATTTGCCTCACATGTTGTAGTTTCGCTTCTGCATATTTATCTGTTATGTGTACATGTTAAACTCATTTAAGTGTTCTAAGCTCCCAGCCTAAGGAAATCACCTGCTGTTGAAATCAACACATTTCACGTTCCCAAACACTTTGACAAAATACTCCGACGACACACTTTCAACTATAAGGTGTTTACGATTAAACTTACAAATTACGAAGTTACGTTAAAAGTTAAAGATCTGTGAGCAACTGTTAGATGTGTCAGTTTGGTAAGTACACATATTCTCACTTTTCCGATTATAATGCCATTAAAACAGTTTTAACTTATAAAAAAATGCGTACATTAAAAAAAAAACAATTCTCAACATGTCGTATAGCAAAATGATACGTACCACTTCTTATTTTTAGAATGCAGTTATGTATTTTTTAATATTTACAAGTTAACGTTCACTTAAACTTTTATGTGAACATTATCATCTTTCACATGTACCAGTTACCACTGAAGCTCATTTCAAAGTTGTTGTTCAACTAGCAAAACTCTACGTTCGTATTAACCATCTGATTTGACGATTGCAAAGATAAGTCTCCATACTGCATATGCCTGCTAATGGAGGCTAGGCATAACGTACAAACTGTAAACAGTAATCGGTATTCTGTCAGAAACGGCTGGTAGTTACGATATTTTAAAATTCACACTTTAGAAAGATCAATTTTCATTTAAATAGTTTCTTCCGCAACAGAAAAATTCAGTTTATTTTTTCTTCCCTTTCCTTATATTTCTGCCAACACTTCACAACTCGTTAACACATTCATATGCTTAATAAATGTGACGTTTGCTCAAACAAAAAGCTAATTTATAATGGACAGTTTTATACATTAAGAATCAACCCCGAATAACTACAAACTGAGAACACTGCAGTCCTGAGAAAGACCACAAGTGATTAACTTAAAAAAAAAAAAAATAAAAAAAAAATAAAAAAAAAATGATGGCGGCTTTTCTTGCAATGTAATTTCCTATACTTGCTCCCGCTAAGGCTTCGCCCTCGACACCTTGTTATAAAAGCGTCTCATAGTTTAAGCTTACACGAGTAGACGTGAGCTAGGACAAACCTGATGAGCCATGTCTGCTCTCCCTAGGGACCACACGCACAGGTTCCTGGAGGTGTGCGCGCCGACCAGGGATATGTGGAAACAGTTCGGCTGGGCTGGTCTCACTGTCGATGCCGTCGTCAGGAAGATCTACGAGGAAGGTGAGTGAGTGAGTCCTTGCCTCTAAAGTGCATGCCTAAAAAAAAAAAAAAACCCACGCACACACACGTATACAGACATAGATCATACATGCACCCCCCCACACACTCATATATATCAGCACCAGATTCTAGGAGACTGGAAAAGTTACAGTGCAATGTATTTAAAACTATATTAAACAGGTTCTCAGTTAATAATTCTAACTTTGACTACAGCAGTGAACTAAAAAAGTCCAAAACTCACACTTTAGAAACAAGACGTTTTATGTATGATGCTTTATTTCTAATCAATTCATTCCTTTAATGTCACTCATGTTCTGAATTAGTAAATATATCTGTTTTAGAGTTCCAAATTACAACCACAGAAGTAGTGGTACTTTTGGCACCGTTAATAAAGAAATTGACCTAGTTAAACGACGTGTTCTGATATACAATACATTTTTTTGTGATTTTGATCACTTCATTGGAAAGAAAATCACATTCCGTTATCAAGACATTATCAAAGTTGAATTGGTTTATCTTTACAAATAGTTACACTATTGTCGTGATACATTCCCCCGTCTTTTTTTGTAATGTCTTTCCACTTATAGTGTTTGTTTGTATTTGTAGTGTCGATTTGTGTGTTTGTGGTACTGGTTTTTGTTTAATAATCACATGTTTGTATGTCATTTGTAATGTAATATTTTTCTGTATGTATCACTCTGTTATTAGCCTCGGCTGTTGAGTGGCAGAAAAAAAATAATTTTAGTAAATAAACAAATAAATGTATATGTACATATATGATATCGGGAAAATACATTTTACGCCTTTTCACCCCTTGGTGGGTGCCCGAAAGGGAAAACCACTCTTAAATTGTCATACTTTATAGAAAATTATATCTTCTCCAGCTGCCACTATGTGCGTATATAACATCAGAGTAGTTCCCCTTCGCAATGCCTTACACGTGATTCAAACTCAAAACCTCCTACCTACGCCAAGATAGGTCAACAGAGTTCTCAAAAAATTAAAAATGTATTATAGACAAGCCCATGTCCAGTTCAAAGAGGTATACAGTACGTATTAGTAGCCGGAAACAGTAACAACTTTTAAATTATATATCCGTGGTCATACCTGCTTTACGGTATTTATGGAACATTTTACATAATTTCATACCCTAAATTGTCGAATTCTGAAAATCCATGAGGTTTTAGGTATTTAGAAAGCTTCATTCATATTCAAAAATTATTTCGATATCAACAGGGTTAATAGATACAGAGGATTAACTGAAATCACGTTATATATTTTTAACGCTCTTGAGGTTGAACTTCAGATGTTTGGTTGCCAGTACTGTATAGATTGTTACTAAAACGATACGAATGTAGAAGAAACAGTCGCAATATACATAATGGTCGGTAACTGATCCGAAAAAATACTCCGAAAGGCGAATCCTTGTGGAAAATGGTGGCAATAATAACTAAATCTTACCATAATCTAAGGAATCAATATAAATTAATTTTACAAAATCAGCATTTTTATAACTTCTGATAATATTTTATCTCGGTTTTAAGAAATTCACTTGACATGTTTTGGACATCGTTGTCACATATGGCAGATACTGCCCTCGTGTACCTGATCCCTAAGGCTTACCAGGAGACAACTTACAGATCTTAATACCGGGGGGATGCCACCCGCCCCGGTTCAGTCATATTTGCGGCCAGTGCAGTCATAGCCGTACAGACTTGGTGAATGATAGGGTAGTTGAATACCACTATCAGAGGGAGATACGCTCCTTCCAATCGCGGTGGTGGGTAGTAAAAAAAACCCCACTCATCTAGCAACAAAATACCTTCAGGATAACTGGAGGCATCTACCTTGCTGAGGGCGAGGCTATCCTCCTCTACGAAACCGCTTCGTGGGCGAGTCCAGTAAGGCGGACCAGACCAAGACCCAGGGACCACTACCACTAAGAGTCCAACCCGTGATCGGCTCAGCTTACGCTGGGGCTTCACACCGATCCCCTGAGTACCTGCGAAATACCATGCATCCGAGTTTTCACCCGAGCAGGTGTGCACCTTACAGGGCTCCAGAACCCCTTCTCCAGATAAACATTGCTCGCGAGATCAGCTACGCAGGACACTTGTGCGTGCCTCGGTTAGGACATGCAATCTGTTCGTAGGTTGCACAACAGTTAAATACCAATTAGAGGATTTAGAAAAAAAAGGGGGGAAAGGAAAGGGGGTTCATGATTCATATGACCCCCTACACTGTATCCGCCATTGAGTGAAATTTGCTATTGAATTTTCTTTGTATCTTTCTTGTGCATTACCATGAGTTCAGTTCAGATTATCTCATTTACTGCGAGAGCTGGTAATTTACAATAAAAAAAACTCGCTTTTGTTTTCTAATTATTTAAAGTTCTTAACTTTAGAAAATAGATGCGCCAACCCAGAACTGAAGTAGACAAGTGCAAACTATAAATTGACTGTATTATCCGTGTACTCTTTGTCCACAATGTGTGCGATTCTTTTGACTTAGGTCCTGGTCGAGTTTGTAGCCTCTGTGCAGCCACCTAATGTATCATAGCACAAGTTTGTCATTGCCAGTACTTTAGCTTAACATAACACAAACTATCGCTTAACTGTGAAACACCTTTCAAGGCACTGGCTGTACATTCTAAGGAGTTACAGATTGAAATTATTTGTTTACTTGTTACTCCGAAATAGCACCTCTTATAGGAGCAATATTTCGAAAGTATCTTTTTTGAAACTCGTTTTGATTGCGTGCACCTATTTTGTGGACGAATTTATTTTGAAAGTTGGGTTAATTTATTAAAAATAAGTGACTATAAACTATTATAATGGTCTCTTATACTATTGTTGTGGTTCTAGATTGCTGACGTGAAAAATTGGCTATAGCGCTTTATCTGCCACGTTAAAATAACTGAAAAGCAGAGTTAGGGAATTTGCCGAACAGCGCGCTGAGCATTACATTCTCCAATGCCGAAAAATGATGTACACATTGAAATATTTTAAGCCGATTCATCTTATTGCTGAGCAAATATTTTTCTTAAATTATATATTATTTTAGTTACTGAATCTGCTTTCATCCTTAATTTACTGCGGTTTTCTTTTCTCAAGTGCCGTGTATCATTGCCATGGCAAATTCTAAAGCTGTACGTTCACATTCTAAACGTTTATGTTCGAATAACCTTCATCATAAATTTATATTTCCTCTTCAGTCAAGTATAATTTACGCCAAAAGGATTTTTAAAGTAACGCATTTTAAAATGACCTCTTTAAACGGTTATGTGCAGAAAAGTGCATTATTTTATTTACGTATACATAAATGTTCCAATATTATTAATTATATGGAGTTACTTTAATGACTTATTAGTAGAGCTACGATTTTATGGCGAAAAGATTTTTGCAACATTTGGTTTCGATGCGTCATGTGCACACCTGCAGCTCTGCTACATCGTCTGTGATTGGATGATTTTACTCTCACTGGCCTTGGCAAATTATAGACGCACAAACTCACAATAATCTTATTCTGATTGGTGCAGTCAAATGAGAAATGTGTCTGAACAAAGACACGCTGCCAATAACCTTGAAACAGAACTGCCGATGTGCACGTAAGTCACTGAAACAAAGTGGGGCAAAAATCTTTTCGCGACAAAATCGTGGCCCTACTTATTAGTATTATTTTACAAATTAGTATTGTTTTTCTAGAACGCGTCTCGAATATTTTGATTAGTTGTGTACAGCATAGGATATACTAAAACTTGGCTCCAATATGTCGGGAATGAATCGTGCTTCCCAGTGTTTCGTCAAACTGCAGTACTGGCCGGTTTTAAATGCAACAAATCAGTAACGGTGATTTATTTTGGTTGTAGTATTGCTTTGTATTCTCACTGATAACAGCTGTGTAAACACATTTTTTTGTATACCTTACTTTGGGCCAAATACTGCATGTTTTCGCCGAGTGAAGTGGCGCAGTTGTAACGCAGACGACTCGCGTTTGCAAGGACCAGTGTTCGACTCCCGATACATCATCCGTATTTCGGTTTTCCGTGGTTTCACTAATTCGCTCCACGCGAATGCTGAAACGGTTTCTTAGTATGAGGCGTGCAAAGCAGAATTGTGTTAAGTCCAAAATCTTTGATGGGAGAAAACATACCTTTGTAAAAACGTAAAATATGAAGTTTGTACAGTATAAACAAAATGGGTGTATTTTTGTAAATGGTACATACATAAGTAACACTCAACTGCTCAACTCCATATTCCACAATACCATGGATGTACTTCACTAATGCACTGAAAAATGGCGGGACATTGTCACAGCAGTAGTGAAGTGCTTCACTCTACACAGCAATGGGCGAACTGTGGACTTACCTAACTATGGCACTGAAAAGAGGATGCCATGTTGTGGACTCACATGCAGTTATCACATTTTTGCCAGTTTTGAATTTACACCACTTCTGTTCTGCACGCCTAATATGTAAGTCAATGTCGATCAACTTCCTGTTCCTGTCCCTCTGGGCAACCAACTTGTTGCATTTCTGATGTGAAATTAATCTATCTATAGTTTAATAATGTTTTCTGCCCATACCGCAGCATGTAATATGTCACGATCTTGAAATTTTTAAAACGGGATATACTGGTTGTTTGACGCAGGCCTAATGAAACATGAAGTGCACGAGTGACGTGTACACACACAATCGCATACACATATTCATACTATATATATGTATATATATATCTTGTGTGTGTAACGACTGTTTAAACGAGTTGAAATCAATATAAATGAACTTAAATATTCGCTTTTGTTAGTTTATCCTTCATCTCGTTACGGACAAAATGCACCCACCAACGGTGTGTTTTTACAGTCCAAGAGCTGATTCCAATTGATTTTTATCTGTACATTGCATTTTTTCTTACTTATCTGCACGGAAAAATCGTTTCTAAAACTGCATGATAAAACACGCACTTTTTGCCTTTATCCGTGATTGGTGTAGATTAAATGTGTGCAAGGAAATTTTTCTTATTTCATATTTGATAGTGTTTTTTTTAATCAGTCAGTGATAAGATGAAATTTCAACGAGGAAAATTTTGCGGACAATGCCAATAAAACTTTTTCGCAAGTGCCTGCCCACCTTATTTGAAGAATGACGTCTTAAGAGAGTGTCGGTAGTAGAAAACGTAAGTATGATGATTGCACACATGAATTTTATAAAAATTTCTCTTCTGTACTTTTATGGCGTGTGGCATTAGCAGTAAGTTGGAGACAGCTACTCGTTTTTGTAGGACTTTTAAAACTAGAGTAACAGGTTTTACACACAGATAAATTTTATTCGTATATGAAGAGGGCAGCGCTGAATTAAATCAGCAGACGAAATTTCACAGAGCCGTCCTTGATAAATATTTAGTTTAACGACAGCATAACGTTTTAAAATATACTAATTAGATTTCCTAACTGCTGGATGGATGAACAATTAAATATTTTTAAAATGTTATCGTGTTTTAGAAACCGCTGTAGCTGTACCAGAGTGCCCTGCTGTAGGAATTATAGTGTCAGTATGGAATACAATCACACAGGATTGCCACAGTAACATAGTATGTTACTGTTAACCTTCGTAATGACAATATATACTTACGTTCTGCACAAACCACGTAGTTCTTAACAAAAGTTTACTTAATATGTATGGTTATCAAAGCAGTGTCTTGTACTGTAAGATGGATATTCGGATTCTGTTAGGATTACAAAACTCATATTGTGGACGTAACGTACAAGTATTGTAATAATGAGCGCGTAATAAAGACCACTGTACTGATCTGTAGTTAAAACCACACTCTATTGTAATCATACTTTATCCAGCATAAAATGCAAAGTCACTGACATGTGACAACATGAACCAATATAAAGTGTTCTGTTAGAACGAAGATCATAACTTGACAAAATTTAAATGGCATTTACAACCCATTTGATTGCTGCCCCTATTTAAAAAGTTTTAGAGGGTTACAGATACTGAAATATGCCCTTCATCAATATTTGTCTCGCAGTGCACTATACGATTAAACTCGGGAGATATTTTCCCTACCTGTAGATTAATTCATTGATTTAGTCTACTTTTCACACTAAAGTGGTAAATGCAACAGAACTTCATGGTTACAATAAGCTCCGAAGAAGTCAGATGCAGGAAAAAAAACATTTAGTTTGTTTCAAATATGAAACATTTAATAGATAAGACCCCAACACTGCGTAGAAATGTACCTATCTCGAACATTCTGTTCGTGTCCATTTCACCTTGGGTTAGGTATATTCCATTCATATTGGAAATAAAATGGAATCGTTTAAGGAAAGGCCTGGTATGGAAAAGTTATTTGTCGCTAGGCGCGATTGTGTACCAGTGGGACTTACATACTGCCAGTGAACAGATAAATTTAGTATTTTTTCTAACCAGTGCGACATAGGCACGTCTGCCCTGTATCGGATAAATTACACATTATTATTATGAAACAGTTGTAATATGTATACGCTCGGTGCATTTCAATCATCACATTTGCATCGGCACAAGCTAAAGTAACCAAAATATATATAAAGCCCCTTGCAGTGAAAGTGTTGTAAGTCACAAAATTGTTCAAGAATTCATAATAAATTAGTCGTGTCAGTATGTCACTACCGATGTATGAAACAATCTGGAAAAATGTCGTACAAGAGCACATTTTTTGCTTGTGCAAAATTTCCTCTCAGATTCAGCTGTGTATCAAACATTATCGTGTGTACGACTGCAGATATAATTTTTTATCACATTCAAAAAGAGGGTTAAGGTTCGCCGTAACCGAAAACCGAGAATTGTATAGAAGGAATTTTGCGTACCAGTATTTTCGAAGTGTCTTACATTTTCACAAAAATAAATAAAGTGTAATGCCAGATAATCATTCTTTGTAGATTACACATATAGTCCACATTGGTTGTTTACTGTAGGTAGGCAAAATGTAGGACGTAATTAGGTGTAATGAAATAATTTCTAAACAATCAGCGACATTAAGAATTTCGATTACTAAAATAATTTCTTCGCAAATAACTCACTGAATTTAAGAAATAATAATTAAAATTTACTGAATTAATGAACATTACCTGAAAAATTTTAGTGGTTAGGTTTTGAGTTCATGCTAATTGGTTTTCTTGCAATTCGTTAACTAATGTTATAAAATACTGTCATACTCTATTAATCTATTAAAATGGCAGTACACATTAATTTTCCAATACTCTTGCCGTAGTATAACATACAGAAAGAAATGTGCTAGAAAAATTATAAATTTGTACCTAACACTGCTCAACGTTTAGATTTTGTTGTTCGTGTGCAGGCACATAACGTAAATAAACGTTGTTTGCTGTAAAATTAAAATCACTGAGAAACTTCAATATAACTTAGTGTTTATACAACAAATAAAGAGGGTTTTGTATATTGTAATAGTCGAAATAGACTAACATTGTCAAATACTAGCCAAGTTAAAAAAAAATCCCTGTGGCTACCCCAAAAGTAACTCACTTATATGAATTTTACTGACTTTTTTTTATTCCTGTGATTAGAATAGAGTTTGCCGTACCGTACGAGCAGATAACTACAGTACAATTACGACTTAAATTGAGTTTCTCAAAAACTGTAGAGTAATTTTTTTATTTTGCAGATAAAATGTTAATTTAATAAGCAGAGTTTAGTACAAAAATGAAACTAGTTTTTTTCAATAACCTAAATTAAGTAGTTTACTCATACTGAAAAAATTCTAAACATAGTTCATATTTTTTATTTACAATTGGTTTAAATAAACAACTGTATTCTCCCAACTAAAATGAAAGTGATCAATAAAACATTTCGCCAATATGTCGGAGATAAAATGGGGAAAAAACAAAGTGATGTTTCATATGATTTTCTGAATTTTTCCACCACAGTAGATTTAACTGACGTGTTCATGGAAGATTATTTTGTTTATGTCATAACAAGTGCAGCGTAGGACGAATGTAGTTATTTCCCCGAACAAACTGCGCAGAATTTGTGAGGAAATGTTCAAAGTAATCACTGAGGCGCTAATAGGTTGCGTAAGGGGTTATCACGACAGGCTGACATAAACTATCAACGGTTATTTATTCATCTTCGTTTGAAATATTGTGACGAGGGACATTTTGTTGTTTGTGCCACTCTCCCTTTATTAACTTTCAATTAATTTTAATTTAAATAAGTTAATTCGCCTTCGAAAGGAATTTCTTAAACACTAGTGAATTACACGTGTACTGGGGTGGTTCGACTCAGAGAATTTTGTGGTGAAATTTTTAAAGCAATGTCCAGACCTCTCGAACTGAAATATAACGATTATAAACATTTAAATTCCCTACTCACACGATGTCTCTTCTATTTGGTTTCAAAATTCCGGTTTATCTTGCTCCCCCATCTCCTTCTTTCCTCTGATGCCACATCACTTATACAATCTTTTCACTATTCCGTTTAATGTAATTAAAGTTAAACACAAGTTGTTTTACGGTGGAAATAGTTTCGTATTTATTGTGTAGAGACTTTATAGTTCTATAATGTTTACTGAAACCTCTAGGCTCACGAAATCGCGTCTGAACAAAAAAAACATTAATGTTTTCAGAAAAGTATTGGTAAAGTGGAGGAAAATAATATACCGTTTGCACAAACCTTATCGGTAAATACTGAAGTTAATATTAATTGCCTATTTTTGAAATGTTTGTTGTGTAAGTAAGTCGTTCCGCAGTTATCGTAGGCCTACTTTGAAAAAGTTTGCGAAACATTCCAGCACAATACTTAGGTCTACATTAAGGCTTTCTATAAACTATTTGAGATTGCAAGGAGGGCGTTTATTTTCTGAGTGATATTATAATTTTACTCACTCGCCAGTAAGATTGCTCTGCATCTGACGTAATATCACTCGTATAAAGTTGGAGTCACGAGCAACACTTAGCGTATGAACGTATCTATATGCGAAAGTAAAAACACTGGGTGTGCATGCAACTATTCACATCATTACGTAGCGCGCTTATGTACACATGACAGAGATGGAAGTGTTTCTATTTCGTACGTACATATTGCAAGTAGTTGCTGTGAATCCAGCTTTTTAGAAACCGTAAGAACGCAAGACTTAACTTAATCTTAATAATATTTTTAAATTGTGCGCCTTCATGATCGTAAATTATTTGATGAGTGTGTATGTGCATATATATTAGCACACAATAAAAATGTACCGTTGAATTTTAACTCTCCTTATCTTTAGCTCGTAATTTATATGTATATTCTCTTTATTCCAGCCAATGTTTACCAGAGTCCTACTTTTGTATATTATCCTATCATTTCCGGCTACCCAATGATTTAATTGTGTACAAACTTTCTTTCAGTTTTTCTTAAAAAAATTATTCTAACTTTACAAATGATTTTAAAAAATCGTTATACTTTTTCAAGGAGTTGGGTACGTACAAGGAAATTCTTTGTAATAATTTGTACGAAAAGTTATTTTACTGTGCTATGTATAAAAATTTTAATTTCGCGAATATTGGGAAATTATATAGTTCATTGAATTACATCACTAACTTACTAAAGCAGCGTAAAACAAAATTTTATAGTTTTTAAATTACTATACATTGAGTAACCGTGAACGAAATTAAACTGTGTTTCGTAGTACGCGTACTCGTGTGAAGACTTTCTCTGTTATTTTTTTAAATATAGCTGTGTAGGTGTTAAGAGCTTAGAATTTATTATAAAACTGAAGTAAATAGGTAAACAGAGAGCCAGAGAATCATAAACTAGAGGAAACGTTTGGAAACTAGCATACATCCTCAATCAGGAAATGGACGAACCGGGAACCAACCCGGATCCTCGTAAATGTGAATCCATCGAATCACCGCTTAGCCACCTCACTTGGTTTGGAATGAAATATTAGTGTCTCGATGTTTGACTGCATTCGTCTTTAATAAAACACCTTTCAACACGTTTTCAATGTGTACAGTATTCTAACCCGCTTACTACGTCTCGAAATAACTGAGGCGTTGTTGATAAGTCATATTACGATTTGTCTAATATTGGGCACCAACAAGAACAATTCCATCAATGCAGCATTCAGGCAGTTAGTAGCCAGGTAGATGTGTGAAAATGGCTCGGCTGATCGATTGCTAAACTTCGATTTGTTTGTTGAATATTCATGATATTTAGAATGTTTTAGAATATATACAATGTAAAGTTCTACAAACACGTTTGCGCTCGTAAATATTGACACTTGAAATAATTAGTACGACGGAAAGTTAGCACTATGAACAAACGAAATAAGTGAGTGGCTGAAAATTAGAACACGTCTACTAAAACAGTTATATTTAAAATTTTAGTTAATTTCAAATTGGTCCTTACTCCGGGCAGAATAGTATGACCAGAAACGAACTATTCTGAAGTAGTTACCGTTATCCTATGTCAAATATAGATACTCGCATTTATGATTTCTGGAAATAAATACAATTTAGTCCCTTTAGTGTCTTAACCTCATCCGGAAAGTTTTATGATATAGCAGTACCTACATGTAGTGGATAATCCCATCACCTCGCAACACTTCCTTAAAGATCCTTGCAATGAGCACTAGCCTAATCCACGCACGTGTTGTGCACTGTCATGTGTAATGGCTACTGTAGCTCCTGTGGTGACGTACTTCCTGCATAGAACATATAATACGGGTCTTCCTCAAACCATCAGCCGGTAAAGTACATCATGGTTACCAACGTGAGAACTTTACAACTGCCCTGATAAGCTATCTGTTGAATCGATAGGAAGACGGACCTCAAACGAGAAATACGATTAGACAGAGTTATAATTATTATTGTGTACTGGGTGGATTAATACATAATTTTGTTTCATGATAAATAAGTTTACTCTATTTAAGTAAATAATTTTACGCGACTTCAAGTTTGTAATCTCGTAAGTAAAAAAAAAATTGTTATAAATAAAACAAAACTAATTTTATTATTACTAAAAAATCTGTACCATCCTCATGTAAACATAGCAACTCATGTTACAATTAAAATAAACTCTTCGGATTTTGTACGTTTAAATAATGCTAATAATAATAATAATAATGGTAAAATTTGGTTGTTATCTTTACTGGAAATAAACTCGCAAAGCTTAAAGTAAATTAAGTGTTGCGAATAAAAGTTTTCAGTACGGTGATACATACCGAATTATAAAAAAAAATATGAACAAGAAGATAATGTAAGTTTGTGAAGTAAAATTTTACACGTATCCTTGCTCTACTGTACTTTGTTTTTGAGCCGATAATCGAATGAGTACAGTTTAAAATGGCAAACAGAAGTGTGTAAACAAGAAATTTGGTTAAAATATGTAATTTAAAAAATGATTATAAATTGTTAACTGCTACGCTACATGGAATACATTCTGAGGTTAAAAAGCGTAATTAATAAAATTTAAAAAAAAAAACTGTAAGAATTTTTAAACGTTATAAATACTTCGTTGTAAATACAACACGTAGGATAACATACACATGTTTATTGTAGATTCAAAATAAACTCATCAGAAAATCACCATTGCAATCAATTTTGTTCTTGAAGGTGATCATTAATGTTTATTGTAGATTAATCAGAAATTCTAGAGTTTTAAAGTCTGAGAAAATCTTTATGACTCACATACATACACGTAATGGGCATAATGTTTCTGTAAAAATTGCCTTTTACAATATGACTGGCTAAATAAAAGCTGTGAAAGAGTGACATTTCTATGTTTGGTAAAAGTATTCCTCCCGTATTTTAGTCTTACAAATAGTACTTACTTTAAATAATTTAATATTTCAAGTAAATGTGTTCTCAAAAATCACTAAGCAAATATAGGCGAATTTGGACAGCCCATTTTTTGGGTCCATTGTTCTACAAGTGAAACGTGCAGTATCCTTAAAGTACGGCTAAATGTGTGAGTATTTCAAAACGTTCGTTGTATTATTTAAGTCAGTTACAAAGACATTAAAACCACCACTGAATTCTGAAACAAAAATAATATAAATCATTTGTTTTAAACTTCCTTATACTGTTACAGAATATTGTAAGAAAATTTCATACTAACGTCAGAGAAAAAAGCCAGTATATTAAAAACTTTTAGAGACGCCGCATGTTAGCAAGTTTTTAGAAAATCATAAGCAATCACGAACATTCACAAAGAAAAGTTTTTGTTATATTTTAACTGGGCGATGTACGTTTATGTTTATAAAACTTGCTCTGCATTTTATACGAATAAGTATAATAATTTTCTGTATACACATTCTTAAATAGACGCTTCATGCAGTTAAACAAGTGAAATATTATCACACAACTGAGGGCAACCAAAACCTATTTTGATTACATAACCTACAAAATATCGGTAGGAAGCAAATCTCACATTCTCGCAGCACCCAATATCTTTTTATCAGAATGTGTATATGTTTCTCATGTGATGTTTCCTACACTCATTATGAAGCTATGCAACTACTAGAAGTAGTGTCAAAGTTATGCTACATGTTTCAAAAAGTTAAACTCACAAAACTTTCACATTGCTGCCAGGCGTTTTCATTGGACATCAACCTTTCAAATAGGTGTCGCCACCAAACATGGTATTCCATTACCGACGGTTTTTCACCAAACATATTTCAATTTCCGATGGTTTTCCTGGACCTCCTACCACCCAATCTAAAAACCACACCATTATAAAGTGGCATAACAATGTACAAAAATTACACAATTAATTTAATATATGAAACGCAAACGCTAAATTTTTTGCATTTAAGGCGCCCGTCTACATGTCTCTCAAACTGCGTTGCAGTGTGTTTGAAATACACGTTTTATAAACAAACTGTTCCACGTGTGCTCACGCGGGTTTCGCACGAAAAGAAATAACATTTCAGGCCAGGACGGAATACAACTTTCAACACATCACGTGTGCTGCAAACTACATTTTTAAGCCCTTCAACACGGCCGA
>PNEQ01063795.1:0-49098 GCA_003012365.1 Medauroidea extradentata | reverse complement strand
TCTGAAAGTGTCAGTCAGGCGAGTGTTCTACGATACCACTGCACGCCGTTTCAGTGTCTTGCGCTAGAGGTGATACCGCGTCACAGGAGCTGGTCAACATCGCCCTTCGTGCCGTGCCTCACTCACACAAACACACGGCCAGTAGGCGGGCGTCTTAATGTTAAATCTCACGATACTCCATAATGTCTAGATGCATGTTACAACAATTTTTTTAAGAACTCTGACTATCTCAATCTACAATGCTAAAACCACGCTTCATAAGAAGTATTACAAGAAACACTTAAAAGTAACTTTGTACAATGACATACAATGATGGTCTGTGTATTGCTGTTGGAATTTGAATTACAAAAATACCACAACCCACAAAATCAACATAAAACCACGTAATAATAGACAGATTGCTTTAGCAAAAAAAAAAAAAACCATCACATGTACTTTAATTTTTAAGTACATTTGGCTGGAAGGATGGTTCTAAGACTCTGAGACAAACTCAATATTTTCAACAATTTCATAGCACTATCGTCAGTCTGTTAAATTTGCTGCCTGGCTTCAGGAATGTCTATTTCATGTCGGTGCACGAATTTCCACTTCAGTTTCTTCCACATGCCATACATATATTTTTTAAAATCCTTATTTACGTGCAACTTAATGTCAAAATTTAACGGAACGTGCTTTATTAATGTAACTTAACCCAATATTATACATTAAATTGTTAACGGCTCACTTTATTAACTAAATTTCGAGATCGGAACCATTGATTGTACCCTAGGTTAACGTTGCTAAGAAATTTACGACAGAGTTCTACCCCAACATGATTAAGAAACAAAATTCCTCTATACTACCCTTACATTTAAGGATATTCCATCCCAAGAAATAATTCTGGTATACATTGCCTATGATGGCTTTCATCTTTGTAATTTCGAGTGTTTGTTCTCTTCAATCTATCATGATAAAGTGGAGGTCTGATCTGTCAACTGGATATGGAACTTCCAGTAAATTAATGCGAGTGACAGAATACCATATTACTGATGTGCATGGGGAAAGAGTCACTGGAGTATATCCTAGTAGATATTCTTAGGCCACAGGATTAGTCATGCTCACAGCATGTAACAAACACAGCCAGTGCATTTGTCTGGTCTGGTCACTATAATACTACAATTCACAAATATGTGCACTTTTTTCTGACGACTGTAACTATCATTTCAGAAAATATGAAAAATATTTCTTTTTAGTGAAGCAATGCATTAACATATTGAACAAGCGAGTAAAAGTGAAACAATATTGGTAGTGCAAAACATTCTGGCAATTAACTGATATTGCACAGTAGACAATAGAAAATTATGCCAGTAACTGTCAGATGTGGAATAGACATTATCACGTGATGACTGGATTTATTTACTTGGACGTACTCCATTGTGAAATAAATGACTGTCAAAAGAAAACTAAAAATAAGACAAGAAAACATAAATAAGCAGAGTATGCTTAAGTCATCAGGATACATACACAACATGAAATTCCAAAACTGGAATCTGGTCAGATAAAACAAGGAACAAACAGAAAATAAAATAAATAACAAAAATATAAAAATAGCCAAGTTGACATGCGACACAACGATGAGACGAAACAAAAACACAAACAGAAATACAGCAAACAACACAACGATGAGACTAAACAAAACACAAAGATGTCGGACACAAACAGAAAAAAAAAAGACACAAATGATGAGACGAAACAAAACACAGTAGTTTTCCAATGGAGTATGTCCAAGTAAATAAATCCAGTCATGCACTCTCATTGCACAGTTCTTTCAAAGGTCATTATCACGTGATGCATGGAAAAATTATTCGGTGAATAGTTAAGTACAGTTAAATGTTTTAGAAAACTTCATATCCAGCATGCTTCAAACTTTCTGCTTGTGCTTTTTCTCTCTGAATTTCTAGGCAGTGCGGCTAAAAAATTGTCACCATGCATTAAAAAAAAACTTATGAATTTTAGTGTATACGGTAAGGCTGACAATTTGTCAGTTGAAGTAGATTTCATTGAAGCAGCTCCAAAGACATCGTGAGCTTACCAAATTATTCTCCGGACACATTTTCGACTGCTCCCAAGAAGCTGCACCTCTGACGGAATTTCTTACTTGCCCAAGATACAAGAATTACTGGACTACAGCAGAATGCAGTGCAGTTGAACATTAAGGAGTGCTGCTTGGCATTTGTTACGTGCTTCAACTTCCAAGAAAGTCATCTATGTCCAAAACAGTGCAGGGAAGAGGGGTTGAAGCTGTGGTGTACCAACTAGCCAACCACGTGTGATATTTTCATAGAATACGATGTCACCAAAGTTTGTACTAATGACTCTGTAAAACAATGGAACAAAGGGAAATGTCTCATAGTTGCCTATGTGCTGGCACGTTACCTCATTGACCAGGGGACCAGATTGTTTCTCTGCCGCAAGAGAAACTAGATATTTGCTATGTTATTCGCTCACATATGTAGTTGAAATGCAATATTAACCACGTAGGGGCAGCCAAGGTCGTGTACGTTTCTGCGAATTAAGCAGCAGCGTCTCTATTGTAAACTAGTATATGTAGACGTGAATTGACAATATTGTGTTTTCTAAATAAAAAATGGCGGTCCATAAGAATTTTATCCAATAAACTCTCTAGTTCAAATTGGTTTCTTTAAATACATATCAAAAATGGGAAAAATTTTATTTCAAAGCAACTAAATACAGTAACAAGTACTGAAAGTCGGACTCTGTCGCTGGTCACTGCCAAGTTTTGTGTAAATACATACCAGGAATAGTCAGTCGTGGAGGCGACTACCATTTCGTGTCAATGGAAAAAATGTAAGTGGTGATGATCAACATTTCGTGGACCGGCTGACGAAGCAACCTAATCACAAGTTTATTCAAACAGATATTTGAGTAGGTCATAATCAATAAAATTTAATCGGCCATTTTTATTAATTTATGTAGGCCTATGTTATCTCTAAGAATATTATTTTTAAATGTTCATTAAGTTTTAAATCGTGATTTTTTATTTTTCTAAATGGGAATAAAATTTTCTGTCCCTTCCGTACTGTATTTTCAAACTTTATTATGATAAGCCGACATAATTTATTGTATTATCATTGAAATATCCTAAATACGGAATCGGATGCAAGTATTATATCTAATGAATGCATACATGTAAATAAAGAAGAAGTTGAGAATGATAAGGGAACAATTTCCACTATTAAATCGGTAATAAAATATCATCGTCACCATCATCAGCGCTTTTCAAATACTCAATCGAAATATCATTGTCCAAAGCAAACTTTCATTATTCCAAAAATAGTTAAGTTTGTAAGAAGAAAATATTTGACAGCTGAGAATTTAATAAACTTAAAATGCAGTGATATAAAATGAAGACATGTGTTCTGTACACAGACAGCAACAATCTAGTTCAACAGATCGCCGCTGTATGCGCTACTGTAGGTTTTAGAAGCACTCAATCTTTTGCACTCTAATAACCCACTAGTTCATGATATCTTTTATCACTTGTCAGTTATGAACAACATTGAACTTACAGTATGTAAAGTTACAAAAAGCAATTCAGTAAATAAGTTAAAAAACGAGTGACATTAAACAAGAGAAGAGTTAAAAAATGATGATTTTCCTGAGTGATATTGAATTACGGAAAAAATTAACCAGACACGAGAATGACTTTTTCTCGCAAATATAAGATAACATCTGGTAAGTTGATTTTTTTTATAAACATTGGTAACGTTTTGGTTTAAAACACATATTACCATATTCAGTCAGATAATGTTTCGTAATTCAGTTTTAATTACGTTTCTTAAAAAAAAGCGGTCGTTTATCATAAATATCAACAAAACATGGCGTATGTAGACGAATGTTTCCACTACGTGGGAAAATTTTACGACTTTAGCTACATTATTAAAGACTTTAAATAGTAATTTTGTCTTAAGAATAGCTGTAGTTTTTTTAGCACAAAAACACGTTCAAGAGTGTCTTATATAATTAATTTAAAAGTTCATAGTTGAGTTAGTTTTTCCTTAAAAAAAAATGTTTTGGTAATATTTTATCAGCTAAAACAGAACAGGAATCATGCATCATATTTTACTTATTTTTGATCTTAACCTATGTTTACACCGTATGAGCATTGTCAACGAATTTAAGCTATAAGACCTTTTCGACAATGTTTAATACAAAATTACTAGAAGATACATGCAAATAACTATCCGTTTATCAGCAGCGTGAAACATTTAAACCTAAAAATAATTTATCTCATTTGTATTGTGCGCGAAAGCCAATACAAATCTAGTAATTGCTATAGAACGTGTATTTCAATTAATTGGGTATGCAATTTAACAGCTTCTAATTCACAAAAGAAACCTGGTTCTTGTTGGAATCTATAGAATCGTTATTGTCAGTGAAGAATATGCCACGAAACAAATTACTTAGTATTTTTTTATGTTCTACTTAAATGGGATTCAACATGATTTTGATATTTTATTCAGTAAAATATGAACTTAATCAAATGCATACATGCTGAAATTGTACAGAAAAATCACAGGTGTTTTGCATTAACATCACAAGTACTGAAAACATGAAAAAATCTATCCGAGGAGAACTATTTCCGTTGAATTTTTTAAATATGAGTTTGGGTTATCTGAAAGTTTTCAACACATTTAAAATGGTATGACAAATTAAACTACAACATTTTTTACCAACTTTTATTATTTTCCTTGCAACTCTGCATGTTCTAAAAGTACTTACGAAATAAACTTTAATTGGAATATGAACTTTCCAAGGAAACGATTTTTTTTTCTTAAACGTGGGGAAAAAAGAGGTGTAATTAGTTACATAGAAATATTGCATTAAATTAAATTCAATATTACAATTTTCTTAAAGGAACATTTTGTGAAATCCTTTTTAACTATTTTCATTTTAAGATACCAAACTTGCATAAATCTTAAATGTGTGAAATGGAAAGTCACCACAGTTTGTAACACATAGCTAAGTAAACAATATCCTGAGAGCTTGTTTCAACATTTAAAGTTTACAGTTTGGAAGATGAGACTAGGTGACTATATCGACGGATTCTGTCTCACGATTATTAACGCAACATGAACATGAAATACAAATTGTTTTGTTTTGAGCAAAACATGTGTTCCTGGAATGCAGAGATGTAAAAACGAATATTAATGAAATAAAGAAGTAAAGACAAACAACTATTCTAATGAAACTGGTGTTTAATGGAGTTTTTTTTAAAATCTCGAACATAATTTTGGCTAGTTGAACTTTTTACATCTAAATCGGAAGCAGGCCTAGTCATTTACCGCGACTTATAAATATTCTTTAAATAGTTCTTTGCAACATTACCTTCATTAGTTATTCTGATATCGAGCAAGTCACGTATACTGGAAAATGCGTCGTTGAAAAGGAAAATAACATTCGTCGGAAGTAGGAATTAAAAACGGAAGTGGTTAATGGTGGCGGCACAGATATAAAGAAAGATTACACATGTAGCAAATTGGCGGAGGTTTGAACTATACCAAAGAACATTGTTCTCGTGTCACAAGTTTTATACAATTATTGAAACATCATGCTTTTTGAATATTTTAATTTTGCTGACAGATTTAGAAAAAAATATACTTTCTGATGAATTTAGGTTGTTGGCTCTTTGTTACACCTAAATATTTAGAATAACATTTAGAATAATGATATGTAGAATATACAAAAGCGGGGAATTGGCAAACACGCCTTGCAATGAAATTTTAACAGCAGTAATTGTAGCCTTTAGTTTGTATAAACAATTTGGTAATATTAATACATTATACCTTCTTTTAAACTCACACATATTACACTTCACATAAATTTGAAGTTGTAATTTTTAAATATGCACTAGGCTACATCACTTATTAAGTCCAATTATTAATCACAAAATTAAACATACGGTTCGACAAATTATATTACAATTTTAGTTAATAGTAATAACAATGGTAAAAACCACAGGAATAAAATAAAATACATTTCAAGGTAAGTCATGTAAGTGAGCTTGCCTTTACGTCTTGTCGACAACGATATCAACGCATACGCAAATTCGAATAGTTCATACAGAACAAAATCTTATTTGGCCACAATGTATCGTATTACTGTCGATAAAATAATAAGTAGAAACCATTTAGATTAACACACATACACTTTCACAACCTCTTACACTTACGCACAATCATTTACATTTATACCTGCACGTAAATGTAATATTTGCATGCAGGTATAGTACTGCCGTAGTAAAATCACCAGCTATTTACGGCAATGCTAAAAACATACAAAAGTAGAAAAGTAGTTACTTAATGTAGTATATTCCCTGGTATATTCCGCTACAAAATACGTATTCGTAGTGCATATTTATGATAAATTTAAAATTTGGAAAGGATTTTGGTTCAAATATTTTTATTATTCATACCCCCAACAACAATGACATTGTTTTAAAATGAATTTAACTGATAAAAAAATAATTTGGAAAATAAAGTCCAAATGTTATGTAACATACCGAATTACGACACTCGGAGCTCATAAATTAAAATTAATGCGGAAACAAAAAATACAAACATAAAATCTATTTTCATGTAGCTCATAATGAATATGAATAAAAACTACACAATAGATCACACAATTGAATCCGTTTACGCGCCAGGCAAGGCCTTCCTTTAAGGCAATGCCGGGTAGTTTTTTTTTTTTCACACTGGTGCAAAAATGTCGAAACTTTTTTAACGGGATGTTTTGAAACAATTCAAGACGACGATGCACAATTCTCTGTAGGCGTTTAACAAAACATTGCACTGTTCGTTTGTAAAATAAAATACATATCTCTATATATAAACGAGACTGACTGACATATCAAACTGCAACCCAAACCACCGAACCTAGAATCGTGAACATTTTTGTGTGGTTTCCCCTCAGGTCGTAGGCGAGCACTAAGAAGGAATTTCTCGAAATTCGTTCACTAAGGAGGTGAAAAGGGGTGAAATGTGTTTCATAAGATTCATCTACATAGCTCGAACCCAACGGCCTACCGTGGTAAAAATGTATTATGTAGTCCACTAGCCACTAAAGTTCCTTGACAGCGTAATCCCACATACCATCTCTCTAACCTCAAGGTTTTGGCACCAAATAAGTTTATATTTCTGCAAAACATTATCCCGCCGAAACTGCCTAATGTCACTTAACTTCAAGGGAAGGTTTTGAAAAACATGTATGTTATTGAGGGCACCATCACCAATGGTTGTACTGGCTGGGGGGGGATCAGTCTTAATACCACGTAAACTATGTACTTCATTCTATAGCCCTCTTACAATTAGGTGTCTGTAATTACCCCACAACGTCAACTTTTCTGTGACTATAAATAAGCCCCAGACGAAGTGGCTGTTAGTGGCAGGGACAAACTTAATTAAGACTGCTTTTCGCGTGGACAGCTATAGCTACTTATCCTGCAGCAAAGTTAACTCGACTAGCAACTTTCTCATTCTAACATTTGATTTCTGAACTACCAATCTGATGTACAAAGAGGTTCTTCAATTAAAGTATAATGAGTAACACACGCGAGCAAAGCCGCGGGCGCGCTGCTAGTACATTATAGCCTATATATATATATAGCTCAATTTTGCCCTATTTTCATTACAAAATTGGCGTTACTTTGGGTGAAAAAATTTGAAAAAATCTATGAGTTTTATTGCTACCTAAAATAGGTACAAATGATTATATATTTGTGACAAAACAATGTAATAATTCTACGATATTACAATTATACTTATTTAAAGAAATACTTTTTAATTCACTGCAAAAATTACCGGGCGTGGCCTATATGCAGGGTATTCACGTAAAATTAATAATGTTCTAATTTGTACGAGATATGGTTTTCTATGTGATTTTGAAAACTTTTAGAAAACTTTCACTAATGTAAAAAGTAGTTGTAGGTTGCGTGTACAAAACATACCATATATCGTACAAATATTATTAAATCTCTTAAGGGTGTCGCCTATCCAGGCCGACAAGCGGCTTGTAGAGCTTCGGTCGATTATAAAAAACTGCTCAGCGTGCTCGAATACTGCCTGTTAAGGAAAAGCATTCAAAGAATGTCACACGTATACTTAGCCTACCCATTTAAGAGTGCGTGGCAAACAAATAAACGCTGAAAACATCAATTGATTTCTACACTTTCTTCGAAGCCAATATGGATAAAATACTCAATGACAATCCAAGATAACGATGTTTGCCAACTTTATGAGTAAATATTTATCCAGAATTACTAATTGGTTACGCATGATCTCTTGCGCCGCAGTTAAATGCACGAGGTTCCGGTGTCAGAGATTGCGACTCAGAAGTTCGCAACACTAGAAACAACTTTGTTTAAAACGTTGTCTAAAACTATTGTCTAGGATTGCTATTGTTTAATTTTCGCAAATTGGCTTCAAAAAACCTACAGTTACAAATTTAAGGCTTTTAGCGTTGAATTATGTAGCACGCCCTCTTAATTTTGTCGCAGCTGAAAATGGGTGTTGTGTTTTTTTTTTTGTGTGTGGAAATCTTGGTATAATATATAGAACAGTGAAAAAAAGTACATACATGTTCATGCATGGTGCTCTATGGCCGGCCTCCGTAGCGTCGTCGGTTAGGCGCCGACCTACGGTGTGCGAGGTCCTGCGTTTGAATCCCGGCTCGGGCATGGATTTTGTGTTGTTCATACACCATGTTGTTCAATACCATTACAACTGTATTATTATTGTAGGGGAAAAAATTAAATTGTAATTTCACATTTTCTTTTTACTGTGAAATTATCTATTTGTTTATAGTTTTCAGGGCATTAAAAAAGCGCCCTAAAAATCCTATAGCCCTGTGCGGCCTCACCGAGATAAAAAAAAAATCAGTAGTGACATGTCTGCAGGTTCAATGGGTACTGAGCCCCGTATAATTTAATTTAGCATGTATATATTTCTCTTTCATTCGATAGAGCTCTGAGGTAGATAACGCCTTTATGGGCTTGGGCCCGAAATTCCAAATTTTTTACTATTATTATTTATAAAACAAACAGGAAACGATATCGTAAAATTTTTCTGTAATTATGTTAGAACTGGTATCTACTATGTGCTCTGATGTTGTTAGTCAGTTAATAATGAACAACATTTCCAGTTGTTTGATAAATTAGCTAAAATCGTTTGACTCGAAAAATTAAATTAGATAGTAAAACAAATTTTGAACAAAGATACAGAGCAGTTTTACGATATCAGCTCTCGTCTGGGTTAAAAAAAAAAAAAATATTCTCTCGAAAGCCGATAAACTAGGTCCCATGACCAGGCTCTGTTTCTGGAGCAACATTCAATTTTATTATTTTCCGCTTTTTGAAATTCTGAGAAGAAGAATGTTAACATGTACGATTATACCGCAAATTCTATTTACTTTGCGCCACAGCCCAGACATGGCGATTGAGCTGGTTATGTATAATTTCGCAATGGAGAAGGGCCAAGCAAATAAATCCAGTCAGGTCGCAGTCAGTCAGACAAATTATTAGTGAAAAAAAAATTGTATTACTGATTGCGGCGTGATTATACATTAACAGTTAATGGCAATGCCTGCACTGTAGTGTAAGGTAAACAGGATTTGCGGTACAGTCGCAGATTTTTACATTTTCCTAATCAGAATTTTAAAAAAATCGAAAAATAATATTATTTAATACGGCGACTTAAACCGAGCCTTGGAAAAAATCGTAATATTTATTTGAACAAAACGGTGTTAGTTTAGTAGACGTAACTTGGTAGTACATTATCCTCTTATAAATAAATTAGCTCAACCAGTTTTCCCCGTAACGGCATTCCAAAGAATAATTTGCGAGTTTTTAGTTCGCACACCCTTCCAAAAACCACTCAACGTAATGAAACAAAATAATTCACAGTGAAAGTACATGTCACGGGTTACAGCTCTACGTATACAAAAACCCGTTCAAACAATATTTTATATTTTTAAAAAATTTCTAAAATTTGAAATTTTTTTTGCTAATTTTAGAAATTTGTTTTAATAGAAAAATAATAAGTACTGGGTTTTATATACGTAAAGCTGTAGCCAGTGACATGTTATTTTACTGTGAATTAATTTGTTTTATTATGTTGATTGGTTTTTTGGGGGTGTATGAACTAATATAATGCCAATTTTTTACTTTGAAGTGCCATTGTGGAAAACTGACCGAGCTAATTTTTTTTTTGTGAGAGGGTAATGCACTCAAAAGTAACTAACGTCTACAAAACTAACCCTGTTTACATGATTTGTTTTGTAGGCATATATTGTGGCTATTTTTACGGCAACGAAATTTTCTTAGCTTTCGTAGTTTTTGTATTATACCATATTAAAGCCAAAATTTTGCAAAAAATGGTTTTACGCATTGAAGAAAAACCAACTTACTTACCAAAATGAAAAAATTCACACTGAAGAACAGTGCCATGGACTACGACACTACATGTTTACAAACCTCATAATAACGAATTAAAATTTAAAAAATACCAATTGTTTAAAAACGTTTTAGAAATACTAAAATCTATTCAATGTGGCTGTTATACATATCACATCATGTTATAGTCCATGGTACTGTTCTTCAGTGTGAATTTTTTCATTTCGATAAGCAAGTTGGTTTTCCTTTAGTGCATAAAACAATTTTTTTTGCAAATGTTGACTTTAACGTGGTATAATACAAAGACTATAAAAGCTAAAAAAAGTTTGTAACAGCAAAAAATAGTCGCAATACATGCCTACAAAACAAACCATATCTCGTACAAATAAAAATTATTTTTTTAAACAATTAAATTTTTCAGTGAACCGCCCTCTTAACAAGGAATTCTCGAGGCTCATCCCGTTCACACCTCTCCCACGTCCCAGGATTGCACAGTAATCTCTTCACTGTGCTCGTGGTAGTATAGTTGTGATTGGTTGACGTTGCAGAGCTGAGGCCGCGCCTGACCAAGCTGCCCTCCGACAAGCTGCCCTCCGTGGTACAGCGGGCACTGCTTCGGCTGGACCGGCTGGAGGAGATGTTCGAGCAGCCCGACGGAGGTGACGTGAAGGTATCCCTGCCACCCATCAGCTCATCCTCCTCCGACAAGCTGCCCTCGGTGTCCGAGAGGTCGACCCGCGCCGACAACCAGCAGCCGTCCTCCGCCAAGAAGAAGAGGGGTCGCCCTGCCAAGGCCAACCACAAGTCCGATCCAGGTATGTCAGTCTGATTGCCAACCCCCCGTAGCTAAGTTGGTTAAGCGACCGACTTAGATACGCGAGGTTCTGGGTTCGATTCCCAGATCTGGCTGGGTTTAAAATCTGTGTTTGTCCGTTCGAGTGCGCCAAGGAGTTAACATATTTTTTTTATTTAAAAAAAAATGGTTTGCTCAGTTGGTTGAGCGGCCGACTTTGTTGGGAGGGGTCTGGGTTCTATTCCCAGGTCCGGCTGGGCGTAAATTTGTGTAAGTCTAAACTAGTCTCAAACATCGCCGCAATACAATTGTCTCACAACTTGAAAGGGAAAAAGAGGGGAATGCTTGGCGCGGATACGAGATGAAGGTTTTGCCTTTGTAACAAACTTTTAATTTAAAAAAATATATATATATTACACAGCTCCTGGCTGCTAAGTCAAGGGTCCCGGGTTCGATTACTGGCTGGGAAGGTCAGTATTTATAGTTGCCTCTCTGGGTTCAGGGCTGGATGTTGAGTTGTCCCCTCATCACCGTACTGTGGAAACCATCGGCGAGCCACCGCGTACTTTGTGTAGATAACCGAATGCTAAAAACTCCTATTGAAATATACACGTTTCTGAAGGTCAGTGTGGAAAAACTACAAAACGACAATTCTAGATTATTTGCCAAATTTAAGCACACATTTTCCTAGAATAATTCATTTCTCAAGCGTGATCTCTTGCACCGCAATTAAATTTACGAGATTTGTTCTACAGAAATACGTTTTTCAAGAAACATTTCTGCTCAGAAAGTCGGCAAGAACTATTGTCAATTTTCTAAAATTGGCTCCTAGAAACTTTCAATTTTAAACTGACGACTTTAGCACAAAATTATGCACAATGTCCTTCCTCTTCAAGCCTTTAAATTAAGAATTCATTCCATCATCTGATCCAGTAGAGGCGGCTACGGTGATGTAGTGGTGCCAACCTCCTTAGCGTAGTCGGCTGCACATTGGTTAACGGTACGAGAGGTACTGGGTTCGATTTCGACGGTGTAAATTGTGTTCGTCAATATTGTTCACTAATTGTCTCATAAAAATTGTCTCATCTTTTCTCGGGTCACGTACATTTGCTCGCCCCAGGAAGGGAGAAGTTTGGCGCAATGGCGAAGTGGTTAAAGCCTTGTCATTTTACTAAAAATTTTAATAGTTTGGAAAAAAAAAAAACGTGGTCAGAACACTTGCCCATCACCAAGGCCATCCGGGTTCGATTCTCAATGGAATTGGTCATGGATTTTTCGCGTATGTAGAAAACGTAGAAGACTCTGACGTTGCACGGCGAGTTTTCTCGGGGTATTCCTGGTTTCCTCCACCTTTGCATTCCGTCCCTGCTCCATAATATTATATGTCCTCTCTTCATGTAATCTCTCAGATGAGGGCGGACTCCTGCTGACCCCCTGGTTGAAATTCGCTCTCTCTTTCTTCCTCTTCTCTCTCTCTCTCGGAGTGTGATGACCTGCCCTCGGTTTCACTTACTATCAATATTAATTAATTTATTTAACTACCCACTAAGTATTTTCTTTCACTTCAATTGAATTGCTGTTGCACGTGTTATTTCTGTTGATGGGGTTTTTTACGGTGTCTATGGTGGTTATTCCCCTCATACCATCAGTAGTTAATATAGGTAGCTAGTAACCATAATGTTGCTCGCTCTGAGACGAACATAAGTTCCAGTGCGGGTTAAAAAAAACTTGTGTTTAACCCGACTTGTTTGTGTGTTCTCCGTCCACTTTCGCAGTTTTATTTCAGAAACTAATGTTTATCCCCAAGTTATTTGTGTGCTGTCCTCTATTTTATTTGTTTCTTTTGTTATACGGGTTCTGTTTTCATTTCTGTCTGTTTTGTTGGTGTGTTATAAAAATTGAATTTTTTTTGTGATTATAATTAAGGATTCCCGCTTCGTCGTTGCAGCTAACAGGATTTATTTGGAATTATCTCACTGCGGTTGGTATAATCGTCACAAAACATAAGTTTTAATGTCAGCATAAGCGATAGTGTTATTTATGTCCACACACATATTTTATCTCACTTTTATAAATTATTGATCGTGCAAAATTGTATTCTTCGTTCAGTTTCCATTTTTCCGTTCGCGGTTAGTATAAAAGTGTGTGACTAATAAACATAGCGTATCATCTTATCTCTCTTAACAGTACACTTGTGAAGCTACAATTAAACGCCTTTACCAATGCTCGGTGCCTGTTGGCAGAGACTTAAGTATGTAAACTAAAGTAAAAAATAATAATACTTAAGGTTTTCGGAAAACATTTTGAAGTGTAGCAACATAACCTTGGACTGCGAAAGATTACCGCTTATCAAGTGAATTTTCAGGGTAAAAATAGATAATTGAACATAAGCCATTTTCTGAGGAAAGTAAAGGAGCAGAAATTTTCGAGAATTAGCTGATTTGATAAGCTACGATTCAAAGAAGACATATTTGCACTTCTTCAACCGCCCCTCCTCTGTCATATTTACAAGATCATTGTGTGACGCATCAAAGTGTTATAGGAAATTACATTAGTCTGAACGTTTAAACCTGGTCGCCTTTGTTATCATTCCCAGCTTGTCAAATGTTTAAATCTCCAGCTTCACACAAAACCGTCTCTGTAATTTAATTTTCGTATTCATTATGCGCGTAGATGAAAGTAAAATCCAGTTTGACTCTGTCTATGGTTTAAGGGTGTTCGAGTGGGGAAAATTGTAATTCTATATTTGTACGAAATAATGTTAGTTTTATAGACGTTACTTGGGAGAATATTTTCCTCTTACAAAACTTTAAAACCAATAAACATTATGAAATGATTCACATTATAACTATGTGCCCCCAGCTACTGCTCGAAGTATGTAAAAACCAATTAGAAGAAATTTTTGTACTTAAAAATGTCTAAAATGTATTAATTTTTTTTTGCTATTTTTAACATTTTTAACACAAAAATATTTTATAGTTGATTTTCATACGTTTCAAGCCGCAGAAAGTAACATTTAGTTTTGATGTGATTCCCCCCCCCCCTCCAAATTGATTGTATTCACTGGTTTTCAAGCTTTGTGTGAAGTAAAATTACACAAATTTAGACTTCGAAATGCCACTATGGGAAAACAGGCCGATCTAAATTTGTTTTCGTCAGAAGAAAATGTACTATCAAGCAATGTCTGCAAAACTAACCCTACTTTAAACAAATATAAAATTATGATTTTACTCTACTTGAACGCCCTTAAGGTAGTGATCTTTCTGTAGCCGAATGGAGGTATAAGGTTTTATACCGGGTTCGCGAGAAACTAAAACCTGGTTACGTATTTTCCTTTCGGTTAATATGTATTTTCCTGCCACATTTTAAAAATAACGTATCAAAGTGCATGGATTGTACCGAACCAGATGGAACGGTTGTAAAACACTCACCTTGCATTCCGGAAGACCCGGGTCCGGTCTCCGGCTCCGGTCATCCTGATTTAGATTTTTCAGGGTTTTCCAAAATTACTCTAGGCTAGTATTTCCTTAAAGAGGCCTTTACCGACTCCTGCCTTTTTTTTTTTTTTTTTTTTCGTCCGTCTACTTCCACCAAGGACTTGTTTTTTCGAGAGCACGTGAAGCAACAAAATAAATAAATAAAAATTAAACGTCCAAGGCAACACTGTGACTTTTAAAAGTGCTTGTTTTTCAACGAACATCCTATGGCAGCAGATCTGTGGTATTCTCATGCTCTTCAAATTTACGAATTTACGCACGGGCGTACAGACGTAAATGCGTTTCTACCTGGTTAAGATCGGTATAATATATGCTTCAGTTGTATTCATGTAGGTAAATTTTTCACGTTATATTTGGCAGTCTTGTAGAAACTCGGTGTCTTATTGTCAAGCTGTTATTTTTACCCGCACAGAAGCTCTAACTTCAAATAATATCGTATTTGTGTGTAGGGCCTACGTGTTTTTTTTTAATGGTAGGTGAGTCTAGAGCATGAGGCTATACTTGCCTGTCTGGAAATGTTTTTATCGTATTTGAAGACGAGAAGCATAGCATGACGATAAGAGCGACAGTGACACGCGAACCAATTGCCTCATCGCTCTTACATGCAAGACGCTGACATGGTTCATACGGTTTCCGTCGCTCTGCTGGAACTATGAGACATATGTAAGTGGTACGCGTTATTTGCTTGCTTTTAAAATAGTGTAACAATATTGTGGGACGAGCCGTAATTTAACGTGTGGCTTAGGTAAGATTAGTCTGTTAAAATCATGCTGAGTAGTTTTTTTTCACATTGGTGCAAAAAAACTCAATATTTTTTGAAAAATCCAAGACTAAGACCAGTCATAATATGCACAATTCTATTAAGACATTTTGCAAAATTATGCACCGCTAGTTTTTAAAAAAGGTTTACTTTGGCTTACATTTACAACAAAATTGGAGATAGGGTAGGTGAAAAAATCTGAAAATCTTTGTGGTTCATTTCTACAAAAGAAATTAGGCACGTATATTTATAACAAAACAATGCAGATATTCGTCGATATGAAAATTATATTGCTTCGAAAAAAAATTCAAAATTATTAATAATAGAACTACCGGGTGTAGCCTTTAAAATACTGTTCGTCTTAATTTTTTTTAAAGATACGTAGGTATAGTAACTACGGCAGAACTTGTGAAAATAATACAGTATAAAGAAAATAAATTTAAAAATATTGAAACAAAACCACCCGAAATAGAAATAAAAACTTTTTTTTAAACCAAATCTCAATTCCCTATTTCAAGTAGGGGAAATAAAAAAATAGGAGTATAATATGATTTTCTTAGATGCGAATTAACGGAGAAACCTAATTTTAATCCCGCATAACAATTAACATCGTTACTAAACTTTTTTTTTCAGTTATTAGCTAAAACATTTATTGACTGTTTGGTTTTTGAAGCTGCGTAGTTAGCGGAAGTTACAATACCTTAAATAGCTCCAAGTCCGAACTTCAACTGAGAAAGATTGCCCAACATGGAAGTAAATGCTGCGTTGACAAAAATTAACCCTCAAAGTGCATGTTATCTACTTTTTGGAAATTGGTAGGGAAAATATCCTATCCTCGATAGTATTTTTTGCCATATTTGTGAGCCAGATATTTTTCCAGCAGTATCTCGTTCGCACTGTGAGAACATGGTGCAACGTAATGGTATCACTAATGATTTGTCAGAAATATTTACTGACAAAGTTAGCATGGATTGTTGTCTGTAAATACCTAATATTTTATGTGCTGGCTCCCAGACACCTGCAAATTTCATTTCAGGAAGACCTCGCCTGGCTCATGAACTGTGTTGTAGAGTGTCATGCGTATTCTATTCTACACGAAACCGCTTAACGTATTCATATTATGTTTATCTATGGAAAGAACTCACACTAGAAACTATGCTTTTATAACATTAAAAAATTCAGCACTCTAAGAAACATGTCGGATTTCATAAGATGGCCTAAAAACGTATTTTTTAGACTCGTGTAACTCCGAAAATACCATCTGTATTCGAAAAGTGAAAAATGAAATGCATGCGTTGGCCTTCACTCGTACAACCCGTAAATAAAATTTTAGGGTCGCGGCTAGAAGTTCCGTAAAGAAAAGATTACAACGAAAACCTTGCACGCCAGTTTGGCGCATTGTCAATAGAGACGATATGTCGAGACTGAAAAATTTCGCAAATTCAATTACCTGCAGGCTAGAATTCATTGTACTATGCATACTCAAGCCCCGACTATTTGTCCAGCTAGCTGCTACTCAGTGGAACAGTAGACAATGAAAGAATAGATGAAGCTTGAGTATGCATAGTAGGCCTACAATGGATTCTAACGTACAGGTCATTCAATTCGCGAAATTTTCCAGTCTCTAACGATATTTTTTTCGTCGAGCGTGTGGCAATCTAGTTTTTATCAACCCCCTGTTCTTACGTGCTAAAAGCGTAAATTTGAAACCGATACACAAACTGCGTATTATACTGAATGTATTTAAACGTGAAACCCAGAAACCGCTACGAAAACCGCGCAATACAAAATTAACTACCTCGCAGTTGAAAGTACGGTCAACTCGGCTATGAAAGCTGTGGTCTGTGGTGCCACAGTGACATCTCACACGGGGAAACACAAATAAAAGATAAGTTAAAGATAAACCGGGCGGAGATAAGTTTCTGTACACGGTTTCGCCCGCCCTACATGAGCGACGCGAATTCGTTCACGGAGTCTAACCGTCAGCTTGAACAGCAGCAGCAGGTTACTTGAAAATCGAACACCCTTCCATAGGCCGTTATGTTCCCCAATGACAACTCGGAGAAGTTGGTATTTCTGGAGTAAACCGACATTCCTACCAGGTGGAAGATACCTTTCACGAAACACAGATTAGTAGCACCGGAAATTTTCTCTTTCGTATACAACTTTATTAAATTTTAACAGTTTTTTGGGCGTTTACTGCCAACATTTGAAAAGTTTCACTCACAACTCCAGAAAAAATTAACGGCACATACTGAAGAAAGGGTACACTGATGTTACCGAACTTCTGTAGTAACCAGGCCAAATAGTTATATATTTATAGTCTGAGTATGATTATTTCCCCATATTATGTGTGCACAGCTAGTTGGAAATTTAGTGGTTTAGAAATTATGTCTTGCTGAAACATACTTGTTTATAGAATGAATGCGGCATATCTGAGATGATCGTGATTATCTTTTAACCATAGATTTTTTTAGATAAGATAATTAAATCGGCACAAGTAATTTTAAGTAATTGAATAGGGTTATTTCTGAAATTCCAACCAATTTACCTAGTATTTGCATACTTGTACACTGTGCTAATTCTTCACGATTAAAATGCGTTTATCTATCGTTTTACAAATATCTTTATGACAGAAAATTATCGCAAGTCCATACTTTTATTGTGCAGCCTACCTTGAAACCTTGAAACGAACAAATAGAGATTTATGTGTTGGATTATTTTCGTTGATGTTAACTCACTTTTCACGATATCGCTTTCGAAAATATTTTTTTTTTCTCGCATGGTGAGATTGAAATTACTTTCTTTCTCGCAGTTTTCAGGGTATTGAAGCAAATTTCCTAAAATACCTTATAGAACTGTGCGCCGCACCGAAAAAATAATAATGTAACGGGTGACATACTTTCAGGTTCGATAGATTCTAAGCCACGTTCGCAGGATGTTCAGAAACAAACACACAATAAGCACACCACGCAAGTCATGGGTAAAATTGGAGGCGAAAATGTAACTGGCAAAATGTTGTACGACATTTTACGTGCCCAATGTGGCAACACTGCCCGGAGAAAGTTCCACCTTGCGCTCCACGTCCAGGTAATATTTTATGTATGCGTCTAGTAAACGTAAAATCATGTTTGGACTGCTCGGGATTTGAACCAGCGCCCATAATACGCAAGGCAGAACAGTAGTAATAATATAAGTAAGACAACTGTGAAGCGCAAGAGGGGACTAACTACAGGGCTGTGTTGCCACATTTTGCAATTAAAACGTCTTCGTACAAAATTTTGCCTTTAAAATTTTCGTCTCCGATTTGGTACAGGACTTGGGTCGTATGCTTGTTATGAAGTTGTTGCTGCATACGCTGTGATTATTGTTGTTTAGAAAATAATTATGTCTGTAAGTTTGTGGTTGTAAATTTGTTGGTGGTGTTTGCGACACTGTCTGCGTTTGTCGGCAGGCCGCATCGAGCGTGTGATGCTGTGGAGGTTCCTGCTGAACCTTCTGGAAGACCCGCGCAACAAGCCGTGCATACACTGGGTGCAGCGAGACGAAGGCATCTTCCGCATACTCAACACTGATTGGTTGGCGCGCCTCTGGGGGCGACGACACGGCAACCCGCGCATGACCTACGAGAAGATGGCGCGCGCCATGAGGTATGTGTACCGCAACATTCAGTTTATGATGTTGGTCCCGTAAAATTTCATTATTTTATGTTAGTATCGAACACTGTTTCAACATTTATACAGAAGACAACGTGTCATTTCTCCAAATAAAAAAAATTAAAAATAGGCCCCCATAGTTATTGCATGTTCACGTACCAAAGTCATGAAATGGCCGTTACAATGTAGCAAAAAAAAAGTAATTAACTTGCAGAAAAAAAAGATAATTCATCTTGAAACTAAATGATGTAAGATATTTCAAGACACTTTAAGGGTTACAAAGGGATACATTTTGTATTTTTTTTTAATTGGTGAAAATGAGTAAACGTTTGCGTAACTTTGAGTTGTGTTTGAAACTGAAATTTTGAAAACTACCTTATGTCAAACACGTTATAAAATTAACTGATACACTGACTTTAAACTCCTGTGTGCTAATTTTGACTTCAAGTTCATTACTTTTTAAAATTTTGCCTACACCATAATGGCTATTTAGTGTTTAAACAAAAATTATGGAGCCTAATTTATTTATTTGGGAAAATGACATGTTACCTAGTGTCTAAAGGTTGAACAGTGTATGGCACCAATATAAAAATAATAATTTTACAGGCCTACACAGTATTTAATACAATATGTACTTCAGTCTGATTATCTGCAATCGTACATAGAGATAAGCGCATACACAAAACAAGTTTTAGTATTACGAAACTCTGGATTTTGTTCACCTTTTGCTATATTCTAATACTGTGTAATAGGTGTGGCCAATCAGAAACCCTGAAAGCGATGCTACATTGTGGAACGAGAGACTGAATTCGCGGAAAATAAATAGCTTGTGTACCTGGTAGTACAGAAAAGTGACTGCCATAGTTTTTTATATGAAGAGAGAAATTTTTGCGGTGTTTTGAAGTGACATTATTACTACAGTAGAAACGAAAAAAACTATGCACGGAAATCTTCAGGTGCTCTGAAAAATGCTATAAAATATAAACATTAACATTATTTTTCTACGTTTCACCAACTGTAGACCTATCACTATAAATTCACTCACAACAATAACAGGCAAATTTCTACCTCTCATTAATAAACTTAAAACCATCGTAACAAGCCCTCGCTCCTTTTGTTAGTTTTTACGATGTTATCACAGTAACTACGCATGCGTTAAGTTAATGGCCATTGTAGCGTGGGCCCATATTCGAATTACCGTTTTCTATTAATTTTAGTTTATAAGAAACACTTATTTAAAGTACGTAATTATATCAGTATGGTAAAATACGACCCCTTGCGATAAACGCATAATTCAATAACATTCGACTTATTCGATTACATAATATGAAAAATATTAATTTAAAATCTTACCATTTCTGAGTCACCCCGCAATGCATGCATCAAAATTGGCGACTTGGACCGCTGACACTTGAATAACGTTAAACTGCTCTAATATTTTTTTTTATTAATTTCAGGTAAAAAAATGTTACAATTTGTGAGTGGAAAATTCAACACGGAGAGTGAAATTTGTTCATTTTTAAAACTAAGCCAAGCAAGGCATATAGAACTCTGTTAACTAAATATCAAATATTTTCATTTTTAATTACGGTTGTGATCTGGAAGAAAGTAAAAAGAGGGATTTACTAATTGTTAGTGATTTCAGTCACATGTCATAAATTCTGGATGGCATAAAGCACACTGAAACACTACAAAAATCTATTAAGTATTTTAGCGTGTCATGACTGACTCTGAATACCAAAGTTTCATCATAAAAATTGGTTACAAGGTAAAAAGCATGGAATCAATACATTTAGGAAACTACTTCCTGGTCATAATAAGTCATTAAAGTAGACTGGGTAAGACAAAATTTTAGCTCGAGGCAATGATTTTTGATGAAAATAATTATGCAACATTTTGTTACAATGCCTCACGTGTCACATCTGCAGTTCTACTTCATGATCAGTGATTGGTTATTTTTAACTCTCAACGTCTTTGGGGACCTACCCGCAAATCACAGACGTGTGGTGTCGCAGTAACCTTGTTCTCATTGTCACAATCAAATGAGCCACGCCTCCGCACCAATACACTCTGCCAATAGCTACGAAGCAGAGATGCAGATGTGAACGTGATGCATTGACACAAAATGTTGCATAATTCTTTTCACAAAAAATCACCGGCTCTAGAGACGGGGAAAATCCGCGGGTTCATTGACCTGTAGACTAGGATCCAAGAATGGAGCAGACACCAGCTGCTCATTGGCTGCTCGTTGATTTAGAGACTCCTACATGAGTAGCCCTGCATTTTTTTTCTTTATTATTAGTGGCTCGGTGCTAGAGCCGGTGATTTTTGGTTAAAAGAATTCTGGAACAATTTGTTTCAATGCCTTATGTGTACACCTGTGTCTCTTCTTCATGGTCAGTGATTGGAAGTTTTTAACTTTCGGCATCTCGGGGATCTACCCGCAAATCACGGACATATGGTGTCGTGGTAACATTGTTCTGGTTGGTGCAGTCAAATGAGCCACGCCTCTGCCCTGTTATATTCTGCCAATAACCACGAAGCAGTGTTACAGGTGTGCTCGTAAGGCACTGAAACAAGTTGTTGCAGAAGTCTTTTCACCAAAAATCACTGGCTCTACACGGTGCCTTCTAGGAGGTGAAAGTCTGATGCCAATTACGAGAGTGACACGAACATACTGTTTTAATTCTAGCTATCACTAGGGACAGGAATTTTTGGCGAAAAGATTTTTGCCCCACTTTGTTTCAGTGCCTTACGTGCACACCTGCAGCTCAATTTCATGATTATTGACAGAGTGTTTTTGTGCAGAGTCGTTATTCATTTGGATGTGCCAATCTGTACACGGATAACGGCCACACATCACGTCTGTGATTTGCGTGTTTAACCTCCAGACGCTGAGTGTTACGCCATCCAATCACTGGCCACAAAGCCGAGATGCAGGTGCGCACGTAAGGCACTGAAACAAAGTGCTGCAAAAATATTTTCGTGAAATTTCCTGTCCCTAGTTATCACAGACGTACGGTGCCACAATAACCTTATCCTGATTGGTGCAGTCAAACGAGAGACGTGTGAGAACAAAGACACACTGCCAATAACCATTAGCAGTGCTACCAATGTGCACTTAAGGCACTGTAAAAAAATGGTGCAAAAAATCTGGTCGCGACAAACTCGTGGCTATGCTAATTGTTTTTCACTTATTTAATTGGTTTAAATTGCTTCGTATGGAATCAGAAAAAAAACCGTTAATCAGGAATATTCACTGGTTTAGAGTTAGGCTATAACGTGAGGCGCAACACGCCTATGTGTTTTGTAAATATGCTGCCAAAAAAAGTTTTGCGATTTTTCGCTGTATCGAACTATACCGTACGCTATAAACTGCAATGCCATAAAGTAATTTTCTTACTCGCCGTGTTTGAAAAGCCATACTTCAATCTGAAATCTTTATTGTTCGGCAAAAATAAATTTCGGAATCCTCATCTGCGACAAACTGATCAGCTTCACGACTGAAACAATTCCGAGAGCAGATGGGAAGTCCTGTTGCTGTAAATGTGTTTTTCCGCCTCTGTCGACGGACAACAGCCACGGCGTTGTGTAATCAAGCAAGCAAGAACATTGGCGTGTTAGCTGCGGTCGACGGCATGAAGTCAAGGAACACTGCTTACTTTTGTATCAACATTTTCCTTGTAACTATAAATATATTCAGAATTCAGTTTTTTTCCTCTTGATAAAATGCAGTCTTTGCCTCTCGGAACAACCGACATGTAAGAACATGAACTTTTCGCGGAAACCACTTTGTCCCCATTTTATTTTCCAGTGCCTTACGTGCACATCTGCAGTTATACTCCATAGTCAGTGATTGGATGTTTGAATTCCATGTGTCTTGGGGTCCTACTTACAAATTGCTAGAGACATGCGAAATTCGCGTTATTTTCTGACAGCTGACTAGACTCCAAGTGACTATAGGCTGGTAGGACGTCTCCCGCTGGCCGATATTATCGTGACTTGCCGCGGAGAATGCTTACACGGTAGAGAGGCCAATCTCTGTAAAGACGTAACACACGTGAATGACAACACATAAAAGTTCGTGGCCAATTGAATCGCAGATTATGTTCTGTTATGTATAGGAAAGTGAAGTTTAGTCTGCTACCAAAGGATAACGCGAATTTTGCATGTCTCTACAAATTACTGACTCGTGGTGTTATAGTTACTTTATTGTGATATGCATAGTTAATGAGAGACGTCACAAAAAACACGCTGCCAATAAACACGAAGCAAAGTTGCAGATGTGAACGTAGGACACTGAAACAAACTGGGGCAAAATTCTTTCCCTTATCGATAGTTAGAGTCGCGATTTTATGGCGAAAAGATTTTTGCAACATTTGGTTTCGATGCGTCATGTGCACACCTGCAGCTCTGCTACATCGTCTGTGGTTGGATGATTTTACTCTCACTTGCCTTGGCAAATCACAGACGTACAGACTCACAATAATCTTATTCTGATTGGTGCAGTAAAATGAGAAACGTGTCTGAACAAAGACACGCTGCCAATAGCCTTGAAACAGAACTGTCGATGTGCACGTGAGTTACTGAAACAAAGTGGGGCAAAAATCTTTTCGTGACAAAATCGTGGCCCTATCGATAGTACGTTAGGTTCAGAGACTCCCTTTTCCTTGCGTGTATAGTTATATGTTTCTCATATTTAACATCGTTGTAGAAGTAAATCTATTTTGCCACTAGGATTTATACACTCACTGATAGCATACATCACTAAAATTGTATCTTCTGAATACATCTTTTCAGAATGGTACAAATAATTTATCAGACAAGACCAAACTGTAGTACTCAAATTATGACTGCGAACCTTCGGTGCTACAATATGAAATCGGTGCATCACGAAACTCGAAACTTTTTATGCAGTAGGAGTTGTTTTTGTTGTAGAAAATTTCAACCCTGACAACGGCAAATTATATTGTTGAATAATTCCACGTTGGTTTCAGACAGTCTTGACAGCAGTAATAACATAAACATCACCTCCTCCTTAAGTAGACTCATACCATAAATTTTTCCATGAGGCGTTTAAATTGTAACTGTCTAAGACTTCCCATTTTCCTTTACTTACAAAGTAACCGACCTTCAAGAATTATTTTCACATTATACATTTATTCATCGCTAGAAATGCCATACATGTCTTGGCGTTTCTTTCATGCGCATAGTCTGGGAAGGGGAGCGGGTGTAAATGATCTGAACCTCTTCCGAAATACCGACAGTCTTCACATTTTAGAATTCCACGTCATTTCTTGCAAATTGAGGAATTAATTTAAACTTTAATTTTACGTTTTAAATGTTGCAATATCAGAACATTTTGTCCTGACTCGCTCACTCAATTCAGTTTTAATAACCTACTCAACAGAACATTGCAGAATAGTCTGTATTGCCGCGCGGCACAAGCAACAACAAATCAAAGTGGCACTGTGCCAACAGCAGCCAATCACCTTCACCCAGTGTTTGTGCTGGTACTAGCGCCTGGCCATTGTACAACACCGGCCACGAGGTTATTTTGAAACCTGTTTTGTGTGTACGACTACACTCAGGTTAAAATAAAGGGCTAAGGTTTGGTCTCTCAACTCTCGTGATGAACTTTCCATTTATCATATTCATAATGTTGTTTTCAAGAAAATTATTGAAAACTTCTTAATATAACTTTTTAACAGTATACATGTACCTTCGGAATTAGTCACAAATTTTTATGTACGCTTTACCGTACGACTAGAAAATGTTGATGAATCGAAAGAAAACTTGATAGTTCGCTAACTTTCAACGTACTTCCTGTGTGTCGGAAATTTTGTTTATGATACTGGTTGTCCGTCTGTACATGAAACTGTTACCATATTTCATAGAGCCAATGAGAATTCTACTAGGGTATTATTGACACTTGTGATTGGTCTACAGACAACAGTGACATGTCGGATAGTTGTCCATGTATGTTTTAAGCAACTACAACACTTTCGAGGAGACGGCGCGGCGTAAGAAATTTTCGCGATAAATCTCTCTCTCTCTACCTATGAGTCTAGAACGGCGAGAATATAGAAATGATTAAAAATAAAACGATCAATTACTTCATAGTCATTGATCAGGTTTTATGGATTTTAGAGTCTATCAGCCGGTTATGTGTTTCACCAGAGGAGAGTAATTATGTATTTTAAATATGTGTTTATAAACTACCAAAACAAAAAGAAAATCATTAATTAAACTATGTCTTGTGATATCCCAACTTAAAACACTATTAGTGTGTACATAATAAGATAGTTAAATAAGTAGGGACAGGAATTTTTGGTGAAAAGATTTTTGCCCCACTTTGTTTCAGTGTCTTACGTGCACACCTGCAGCTCAACTTCATGGCTATTGACAGAGTGTTTTTGTACAGAGTCGTTATTCAATTGACTGTGCCAATCAGTACACGGATAACTGCCACACATCACGTCTGTGATTTTTGGGTTTAACCTCAAGACTCTGGGTGTTACGGCATCCAATCACTGACCACAAAACAGAGATGCAGGTGCGCACGTAACGCACTGAAACAAAGTGCTGCAAAAATCGTTTCACGAAATTTTCTATCTCTATAAATAAGTATAAACATGTCGAGACAGTTACTTTACCAATAATATAATTGAATAATGGGACAACTCCCCCAATCGCCGCTTTTCGGAAACAAGTCCTGATTACAGGCCTGGTTGAATTAATGATGAAATAATAAATTTCACAGGCTTTGGTGGCTATTGTCTGAGTTATCTCTTTTGGGTTTGCGTGAACTTACATACCGACGCAGCAAATACCCAAAATCCTAGGTGAGTAATAACCAAACAGTTTAATTTGCCAATAAAATTCAGGTTTTCCATTTTGTACGAACTTGAATTGGATTTAGAGAAATATTAATAACGTTTCAGAACATTTCGTATCATCATCTGTTCGATTCCGTTAAGTCGGACCATTGATAGTTTGTACGTACCCTGTAAGCTTAATTCATGTGTATTTAAACAGTATTTATGTATTTTATTGCATCAATGGATTACAGTACAAACACGTAATCATACAACATAACATATTACTTTCTGTATCTTGCACTGTGCTTCCCCATACTTATCTGAAATCATGTCGCAATGGCAAAACCTACCAACGTCAATTTTTTTAAAACTCTTTCGTTACTTTGTGTAATTTGTAAGACATTCGATGTCATGCCAGTATTGTGATACATCTTATCAGTTTAGCCATCAGTATCTCACACTGGTGCTACTATCTACAAAGAAACTTCGCTCGTTTAGTATTGAAGAGTATTTTATCAGCCATTATCTTATCTGAGCAGTAAAACTTAGTTTGTTATAATTGTAAGTGTAATATCTTAATGAGATTAGATAAATATATATCAGATTAATATGCGTCGAGTAATAGTAAGGAACCTTGGACACATGTGTCCCTTGACGTTGTTATATAACTCTACCTTCGGCGGAGTGATTTATTGTATAGAGTTTTGAATTTTTTATATTACTGTTTGGATACGTGTGTTTCTGTACTGGCAAGAATCACTAGCCGTGTGCCCGATGGAATTTTCCACTGGCGAACTCTCAGGAGCTAACACATTTTTCTCAGCTGTAAGAGTTTTTGAGTAACATGCTCTGACCATGCCGTCTTTTCTACCCTTTTTTATAGTTATTATTGTTAGGTGGCTAAAACGTATTGTTAACAGCGAGGTCGTTAAATGCGTAAATAATGATTCAGACAGAAAATGAGGGAATGAAAAGCTAAGGCCTGCACTAAGGAATCATCCCAGCGTTCGCCTAGAGTTTTCTTGGCTAACCACGGAAAACTTAAGTCAAAATTGCAGGAACGAGAATTGAACTCTGATCCTCCAGATTGCGAAACCAGTGCTGTACCAGTGCATCACCTCGCTCAGTCAGTTATTTATTTATACTGTTATAATATATTTGGCAATAACGCTAGCAAAGTTGGTATTGTTTAAAAGTAACGACAACTTACAGAAGCGAGTTTTAAACTTTAATAACTGAATAAATCATAATGTGTACTGTTTACTCGAAAAAATTATAAAAAAATAAATATAAAAGATACAAACCATTTTATGGAAAAATTAATATCTAATTTGCAACGTGCTTCGAAGGTACTTATGTTCGAAATGAAAGCGGACAATTTTGTTTCTAGGGTCTCACTGCTTGTAGTTTTTAATTTAAAATCGGTGTTTTTTCTTTACTGGTAGTAATGATTTTCTTAAAGTTTAGATTTTGTTTTGTGGTGTTGTTGACATTTATATAGTTTATTTATAACATGCTAATCAACGAAATTTCATAAGTTGTCTATAAAATGGGTAATCATATTTATGAGACTTTTCTAGCAAACTCTACTATGTAGTATGTGTACCGGAGTCGAGCAAGCGGAATCTCTTGCGTGACTGCACTGACATCCTACATATGCATTTAGTGCAGCTGTTTTAAAACTTCCGGATTGAAAAGTTTCAGCAGTCGGTTAACAGTATATTTAACCAATTATTTTACGTTTGCTCAGTTGCATGCTTTTATACTAGTGTTTTAATGTACAATTGTTTAATCATTTATGTTACTGTAAGATAAATATTCGCATGTAACAACTACTCAAAGTTAATAGCTAAATATTTTACGAAATACGGTAGAACAGAACAATTTTTAATTAATTGGTAGAAATTTTAATTTGGTAAACCAACTCACAATTTACTGTCAAATAATTTATATTTTCTTAGTAAAGTACTTCTGGTGTTTTAAAAATAATATGATATTTCACTAAACAAGGCAGCTACTAGTTGTTAAACAGCATTTTAAAGCAGTAGAGGACAGTCAACGTATCCAAAGTTTAATTATTTCTCTGATGGGTGTGTTCATTTTAACTCTTCGAATTGTCCTTTTGACCGATCACACAAGTGGGAATCAGTCACGTGTTCCGAGCAAATATCTTCTGGTCTTTATCGCATAGCCGCAGAAAGTCTTAAGATTTGTCCTTATCTATCCGACTTGTACTTTCTTATCTCTTCCTGCCAGTTTCCAAGGTAAACGTATTTTATATGTTGATAAGAACGTGTGAGTGAGCGGAAAATTTATTTTCAGGAACTGACGCTACTCTTTATTATTAACTATATGGATAGTACATCTTACAGCATAACGTAGTTTTTTCCCAAATTGTTAAATTTTACAGGCTGCCATTCCTACTGCTATTCACGGGAAGAATTTAAACGTTCTTTTTGCTGCCATAATGTTACATTTACGAGGGAAAGAAAAACGTGCTTTGTTCATCAACATTTCTATTTAAAAATTGTTAGGTATTCTGTCGAGCGTAACTGGTTATTAAAATTAATAAATTTGCAAGAGAAAAAAAATGGTGTAGTTGTTTTATATCTACAATGTATAGAATGCGTTAGTTTAGAATCTGTGGTTAGTATAATTGTAATCTCATTACGTAATTTGTATTTCGATCATCAGAGTGAATGCATATTATCATTGTTCCAGTGGCTGAGTTATTGTTGTCTTCAAAATAACGTGTAGTAATTTCTGGATTGTTTTCTTGACGGTAGAGCGGCTTTTTCTCTATTTTTTTTTGGAACTCGAATGTGATTAAAATTCTAAAGTAAAAATATAATTACAACGGAGTACCGAATTAATTATTATGGAATCAGATCTTCTTTGCACGGGTAAACACAGAAAGGATAAATAAGCGATAATTTATTACTATAGAATAGGCTCCAAACCAATTTTTTTACTACCGAAAATCTGCTCGAATTCTGATTTCTACGTGGTAGATATCCTCTTTCCACGAACGCTGTTGTGGCTGTCGAAGATCGCTGTGAACATGCGCAAGTAGAAAATCCGGTCTGAACGTTGGAGTGAAATGTTGTTCGCCTTACTGATTTATTTAGTTCCAATGGAACCTCCAGCAGCAACAGTTTAGTGGTTATGTTGCGTAAGAAGTAACAACAAGTAGGAAGCGTGATTTAGTTAGGAACATTATTAGTATGTAGGAAACAATTCCCGTTATTAAAGCAATGCAAATGCAACACCGCTGTGACTTTTATTTCAACCATTTAATAAGTCATTAATGTGGCATAATTCTACAACGTTGTGAGTTATGCTACTTTACAGATCTGTACTTCTTAAGCAGTGCTTACAAATTACCACTTTCTTGATTGGAAAACAAATATCGTGTATGGCGACAAAGTGTTCTATTATGTTATCTCTAGGTCGGTACTTAAGAACACAGTGTTACTACGTGTTGCGACGAAGCCGAACCGGCGACCGTTCCAGAACTTTCCACTGCGTCAAACCACATTTTATAACATTTTTTTTTTCTTTTTGCTTGACCTTGTGAAATATTCTCATTTCCACAAAAAAAAGTGTAAACACGTTATGTAACTGTGGAAGTTAATAAAAACACATCAGCAGATGATACAAACTTGATAATAATTTAATACGATGGCGCCTACGCATCGCACAATGCTAAAGCGCTGCCGACACTCATTTACGCAGCATATTGACAGGCCTCAGAAAACTGCATGTGATCAGTCATGACTGTTACAAACTGTAGTCTCGGCTCCCATCATGGTGATTCGCGTTCGATTCCTGGCCGGCGATGTTGTTGGGGTACTCCCGTCTCCACTGGCACTTGCCTTCCGACTCCATACTCACCTCCCAGTAGGCCAAATTTTAAGATAACTCTCTTTTCTCAAAATGTTGTACGTAATTTTTTTAAAAAAGAAGTATTGAGATAAGAATTGGAGGATTAACAAAATAGTAAAATATAGGTAAATTAAAAGAAAATATACAGTACTAAAAATAAATCATAATTTCTCAGCAATATTCTTCTAGATATACTTTTAACTTGAAAACGTTATCTATAATGTTGACCAATTGTGAATCAACTTATTTGATATTTATTACTCAAGAAAGTCCGATCGCATAGCTCAGTGGTTAGAACTCGTGGCAGTTGGATAAGGGTCCCAGGTTTGATTCCCGGTCAGGGATGTTACAGTTGTCTCTCTGGGTTCAGGACTGGGTGTTGTATTGTCCTCTCATACACATACTGCAGGAGGCAATGGCGAACCACCACAGAATCACCTCGCCAAGTCGGCCTCGTAGTTTGGGGAGGGGTGGCGGGGTCCATGATTTTCATCACCCGGTGACCCTCGTGGTTCTAAACATGCTTTCGGGAAGAACACCACACCGAAAGAAAATTTTGAGGGAAGACTTCCCTGCCAAATAATTTTGTTGTAACCACAAAATATTTTTGTGGTGGCCACAATATTTTAGTGGTGTCAACAAAATGTATTTGTGGGGACCAAAAAATAAATTTTGAAAGGTAAAGACCCCCAAAATATTTTGTAGCTGTCACAAATTTTTTTCGTGCAGTCATCATCATCATCATCATCATCATCATCATCATCATCATCATCATCATCATCATCATCATCATCAACAACAACAACAACAACAACATCATCATCCCATATTAACTGTATGGCAGCAAGTTGAGTAGGCCCCAGCCAGAATCACTTCACTTCTATCTAGGCATCTGCTCTCGTTCCACCTTGATAGCGTAGACGTTGTGAATTACCTATCCAAATACGTTTAAAATAAAGTTGCCTGCTAGAATTAGGTAGGTTTTCTTGGCCATGTTACCAGGATGCAAACAATTGAAGGGCTTGATGGAAGAAGGGGGCAAACCGCATTTGTAAACTTCTGAGAAAAAAGCAATAACAACTTATTTAAATTAACGATTTTTAATGATTTGTATACATACGTAACGGACATATTACGAGTATTGAGCCGTGGAAACACACCGTAGAGTTCATCCATCTAAATTAAATTTTATTGGATGTATCTGGGAAGATTACAAATGTGACATGCCTCCATCTTCCACCATGGCCTTCAATTAGCTCCGTTCACTTTTTGGACGCAAGCAAACTTTACTCGTATCACTATGTAAACGACATGAGTTTTGAAATTACACCCTGTCCGGGCTCACCGAGTGACTTGCATAGTAACAATTCTCAACGTTTGGAACAGTACCGATTGAAAGTGTCGTACATTTCTTATACTAGGTCTCTGTGGAAAGTTTCCATGTCTGTTTGGTAGTTCAGGTTTGAGAGTGTGTGTGTTGCTTGCAGGACGTACTACCGCTCGAAGGTGTTGCAGCCAGTACCGCGAACACGCAACCTGCCGAGGAAGCTGATCTACAAGTTCAACCCGGCGGTGATCCACAAAGTGTCTTCCACCAAGTACGCTCCGTTCAGCGACAGAGGCCTCAACTACAACACCACACCAGGGTCCTGACGGCGGAGGCGAGGGCCTACCCTGCTCTGTGATTGGCTCAAGCGGCTCTCTTATTTATTATTTGTAAATAAATGTTTTCTACTCAAACACTACTCTCTTTATTTTAATACATCATGAACCCATTCCCCCCACCCTTTCCCATAGGGGAACATCCAGCTCAAGATTGAGGGGGGGGGGGGGTAATTCATATAAAGTTGCTATGGCCACACCCAGAGTCAGAGAAAAGGGGGTGGAGGTCCGTAGGCCCTCCCACGGGAAAGGGGGGGGGGTAGTTTTAAGGTGCAAAATTGTGCTATTTAAGGTATTTCCTAAACAAAAAATTGGATATACCACTTTAAATATTTGAGTAAGTGATTGAATGAGATACATTGGTCAGCGTCTAACATCGACGTCTTTAGCGCTGGCGAGGGGTAACACAAGGTGAAAATGGAGCAGCGCTGGTATGAGAGAGCGGGTGAACCGGGAGACCCCCGAGAAAACCCGCCGACCAATGCCATCGTCCGGCTTGATTCCCACATGCGAAAATCCGGAGACCGACCCCGCCGGGAATCGAACACGGATCGTCTTTGTGAGAGGCTAATGGTCTGACCACTCGGCCACCGTGCCCCTAGTTTTAAATATTTGAAATAATCTAAGGATAAAGTATACATAATAGGTCAAACGGGAGGGGGCGGACCCCCCTGCTCCCCTGGATCCATCGTGCTTTCCAACAATCATATTTCATAGGCCTACACATAAATACCTGTTCATTAAATTCGTCAAATATTTAAAGGTTACGAGTACTTTCTCACTGATTCCCGATGGAGCAGTTTCAACAAATTAAATCAGTGAAAAACCACGGTAATCAGTAATCGTATTCAGTGATCCCGATTTACAGGAAAAAAATTCCACCAGGTTTTTTTTCTTCTAATAATTGTACAAACCGCCTAGGAAATCACTCCGTAGTGCAGAAAACTCAATCAAAAGTAAGAATTATAGAACATGTAACGTTAAATATATTGTTTTATAATACTTGTGTTTACATCACTTACACTTTAATTCCATTACCTAAATAAAAAATGACGTGTCCGTTACGCATTCCATTTTATAAAGAGTTTTGTTAATTTCTTACATTCGATGGCGTTTCCGTATATGATTTATCAATAAAGTTGTCAAATGAATTTACATAAACAAATTTCTCTCTCTTAAAAAAAAAGTCTTGAAGTGCGACTACCGAGTCAGCAACTTCGTAGTTCCATGGAAATTGAAAACTAAACGAAATTCTTTGAAGACTTTATCCCTCCTACAGAACAGATCGCTATAAATACTTATTTTTATTGAATGTATTCATTAAGCCATGATGCACTTGCTTCAACAACAATTCTGCGCTGTTTGTTTTGGTCCATACCGTAATCGATTAAAGCATCGACGTCCCAAAGATGACGCTACTTCACGTTGCAAATGTACAATCAAGGTTTTCAACTGCAGTGAAACCCCGGAAATCCGAAATCCCAGGAAATTCGAACGTCTCTGAACGAGTTCTTTTTTGACAACCATTCACGAATAGTCATAAAACAATTATGTATATATTCTACATTGTAACCTTATTTTAAATAGTTAGTTGAAAATTAACAAAGAAGTACAGTTAGCATACATAACAATGCGTAAATGTGTCTGCATACATACTTGTCATTCAGAATTGAAAAATTACCTGCCTTCCCATTACCTGCTCACCAGTCAAGGTCACTTACCTCGCTCGTCGCGCGCCATCATCAACCTGTCTCGCTCAATGTACTGTCCTATACCGTAACGAGGGCTCGTTATTATGTTATAGATAGTTTTCTGCTAATCCGAACAAATTGAAATCCGAACAGGCCACAGCCCCAATTAGTCCGGATTTGAGGGGCTTCACTGTAACTCCATCCAATCAGCGAGGTCGACACGCACAAAGCAGTCTGGGTTGTACCAACATTATGTTCAGCACGGAAGATCTTACACCTAATTCCTTGCGAGTCACTCTGTATACTCTCGTCAAATGGAGTAAGGAGGTAGATATTACAAGCCATCCCTATACAAATACGTCGCTTTAGCGAGCTAGACAGGTAGGCAATAGACCTTAAGAGGACTCCCTACCTGCGCTTTAAATGCGTTGCAGCGAGTTGCGACTATTCTTTTTTTGACAAAACTGCTAAACGCGCGTTACGTTTGTATATCTACGAGAAGAACGCACACTTCAAACGATGTCGCTATAGTTTCAAAAATTCGGCACGTTTATTTAAAACATCATTTTCGGGCCCCTTAAAATGGCCAAAAATGGTGTTTTCAGACTGCCGTACCTGAAGTAATAACAACCAGATAAAAAAAAACACAACTACAGAAACTAGCGTTAGACTTTGAACAACGCTGGCCCCTTAAGTGTGTTCAAGAGCGATAAAATCACAATTTTATATTTTTATGAAATACTATTAGTTTTGTAGACGATACTTGTGAATACATTTTACTCTTATGAAACAATTTTAGCTCTCATAGTTTTCTCGTAACGGGGCGTCAAAGTCAAAATTTACTTGTCATACTGCCATGCAAATAGCGAAAACCAACTGATCTACTTAAACAAAATAATTCACTGTGAGCTTACATCCCATGAGTAGAGATGATGGTTTATCGCGGGAAAACTTGACTATTTGCTAGGCTTCAACATATGTTCAGCTTATCAAAAGATTACTGGTTTTTCCTTGTACGTGGAGCTACTGCCCTATTTGACTAAGCCAGTAAGAATACCGCTATTTTAATATTTGATGCACGTTATTGGTCTATAGACAGCTACGTTGTGTCAGTGTTTTCAAGGCTATGTTGGCACAAAACATTTTCGCGATATACCATCATCTCTACCCATGAGCTATGTAATAAAACATTAAAAAAAAAAAAAAAAAAAAAAAAAAAAAAAAAAAAAAAAAAAAAAAAAAAAAAAAAAAAAAAAAAAAAAAAAAAAAAAAAAAAAAAAAAAAAAAAAAAAAAAAAAAAAAAAAAAAAAAAAAACACAGATCGTAATATTTTGAATTAAAAAATATCTCAAATATACAAACAATTTTTACAAATTTATCAATTTTTTTTAAATACAAAAACAGTTCGCAGAATTTTTTCAAATGATTTATTTCGTAGCCCATAGTATGTTATTTCACCGTGAATTATTTCACGTACGCTAGTCAATTGGTTTTCACTATTTGCATGGCAGCAGAGCATGCAAATTTTGACTTTGACGCACCGTAGTGAGAAAACTACGCCAGCTAAAATTATTTCGTATAAGAGGAAACTATACTCACAACTACCGTCTACAAAACTAACACTATTTCATATAAATATAAAATAATGACTTTATCGCACTTGAACACCCTTAAGGGGCCTCCATAAATAGACTGAGCTTGTGTTTATGTGTAAGAGGTAGGAGCGATAATGGTGCCGTATGTGATGCATTATCGTCTATTCGCGCAAACAACTAGGCTGGCGTGCAGTGCTTTACTATTATTATTCTTCCTATGAACTCTTTAAGCGGCGACCACATTATTTTATTTGTGGGCAGTATAGTTTAAAGTCTAATGCTTGTTTCTAATGTTGTGGTTTTCGAATCTGTTTGTTATTTTACCAGAGACGACAGTCTGGAAAAAACCATTTTTGGCCATTTTGAGGGGCCCGAAAATAATGTTTCTAATAAACGTGCCGAAATTTTAAAACTATAGCAATATAGTTAGAAGTTTGGGTTCTTATCGTAGAATATACAAAAATATATTGCAGATTAAATAGTTTCGTGAAAAAAGAAAATAGCTGTAACTAGTTGCAACACATTTGAAGCACAGTTATGAAGGCAGCTTAAGGAGGTACCTAGTTACCTAGATTTATTAATTTTATCTTTACTTACTTGTGAGTAACTTTTATTAATTCAATTTTGAATCTCAGTACCAGGGGTGACATAAAGAAAGCATTGCGTTTACAGAATTTGTTAGGCTTAAGTGAGCTAACTGTTCTCTATATTTACAGATGTGAGACTGAAAACAATAAACAATTAGTTTATCTTTAATTACAGTAAAAATATGCACACAAATATGATATCTACTACTTAGCTTTCTTTTTAAATAATAACAAAACATTTATGATGTGAGAAACTTAATTAAAGCCAACATTTTAAGGAAAGTTCATCCCTTAACGGTTCTGTGTAGCCTACCAATATTGCGGCCACATAATTTAAAGTAGGAATTAATGTAGAATAAATTACTTCTCCATAGATAGGGAAAGGAAAACTTTGAGAATTCACTAACCTGCGTGTTATAATCGGGTACACGCCATTTTCTCTAACGGCGTTTGCCCTAAAGTGTAGGGCAAACGCCTTTAAGACAAACTACTTTAGGGCAAACGACATCAGGGTAAACGCCTGTAGACGTGGATTCAAGAAATTTTCTAGAGAAGACAAACCTTTGGGTCAAACGCCTCTAGGATAAATGACTTAGCACTGTAAAAACAATTCGGTAAATTTACTCTACACGTAATGGAAGCTAATTACCTCTACAAGTGAGGGAAAGTTACTCAACACGTGTCAAGGAAAGTTACTCAACTGGTAATGTAATTTTTCATTACGTATTTGCCCAAGTCCTCTAGGACAATTTGACATAACGCGCGAGCGAAACTTCCGAGGGGTTTGTATGGCGAGTATACTACCTTGCGAAAATTTCCACACATATTCGGAAATAAGATTTCCCTCTCAAGGTTGAGGAATATTACCATACATATGATGAGTAATATTACTCACTTTTTTTACAGTGAGGGTAAATGACGGTGCAGAAAATACTTTTAGGGCAAACACCTTTAGGGCAAACGACTTTAGGGCAACCGACTTTATGGTAAACGCTTTTAGGGCAAACGCCTTTTTGGGTGTGACAAATTGAGAAATATATTTTAGGGCAAACAGCATTAAGGGCAGGTTGAGTAGGCTGCCTTGCCATATAATGACATAGGGATTTCAATATTAAACCGAAATCGAAATATCTCGGCCAATTCTGAAGATAAAGTTTTGAAACAAAGACCATATTGCGGGTTTTGAATAGTTTTATATCACTACGTAAAATAATTGGCAATTTGAAAGTTAGAAATTTCTTTTTTCGTGAGTTTAAATCTACAAACCCACACAATTTCCGGACTATCCATTTTGTGGTGGGAAAAGGACGCGCTCCCTTAGAATCCACTTCCTTATGTATCGGCTACTCAAGTCTATTAGTTCATTGCCTCCAGTTGCAGTGAGTAGCAGCTAATAGTTAAATGGTCGAAGCTTGAGTATACACAGGACAGTGGATTCTTACACGCAGGCTGTTGAACTCGTGACATTTTCCTTTCCCTATTCATAGATCTATGTATAAAACAAAACGCTGACGGACTGACATAAAAAATCACAGCCCAAACTGCTGAACCTAAAAACATGAAATTTCGAGGGTGGAATTCCTTCTGAGCGTAGGCAGGCACTAGAAAGGGATTATTTAAATTAGGCCCCTAGAGAGTGAACAGGGGAGAAATGTGTTTTATAAGAATCGTCTATAAAGCTCGACGCCAGTGGGCTATCGCTATGATTTTAATTTTTCAGATACTTAGATGCTTCATGCAAATGTCTATGATACGATTACAAGATTTTCAAAAAAAGTGACACATTAGGGGATGAAAAGACTTTAAATATGTTTTCGATTATTCTTTTATAGCTATCGAAACAATGGAAGATCGAAGCGCTATTTGCTTCAAAATGATGCTTTCGTAATTAGGCTACTATGAAATGTTTTTATGTTTTTTTTTAAGGAATTTTCCCAAATTCGATCCCCAAAGGGGTAAAAAAAGGTACAACGTGTTATCGATTATGTATATGTATATATATATATATATATATATATATATATATATATATATATATATATATATATATAGGTTCACATATCTAACCCATTTATCTTTTAGATATAGACGTGATTTTTGCTGATTTCTGCTTAAGAATAATTCTTACTTGATTACCTGAAAAGCAATTTCGAAAATCATTCCCTAAGGCGGTGAAAAGACGTAAATATTGTGCTTTAGACAAATCCTTTAGTTAATGCTTTAAAGTGCCATCCTACCTTCCTGTTGCATCGCATATTTTCTTGCATAATGCTTTTTGCTCCATTAAATTAAACTTAAAATTTTTCATTTTAAATTCTGGGGTTACGAGCCTGAAAGAAAGAGTGACAGCTCGGACGTCGGACAGAAAGGAAACCACTCTAGCGTACACCTGGAATGACTTCGGAAAACCATGAACTACAGTAATCAAAATGGCCGGACCTGGAATCAAACTCGGATCCTCCGGGACTAGAGTCGTGTTTTGTCACTGTGCCGCCTCACTTGGTATGAACGAGCAAACGAGCAATTAATCGCAACAAGGGTTGCCGACTTTTTAAGATTTACCATAAAGGAAATTTCCGGCAACTCGACACATATTTGACTTCAGTGAAATGATTATGGGAAACTGTTATTTATAAACAAAAATCCATTTGAATACCTTTTGAAAGTTAGAATATTTAGCATGAAACATCGTTTTCACGTAATTTCTGAACACAGAACTATGACAAAAAATATTATTTGAATATATATGTCACGTTTGGCCAATATTTTGGCTTCAAGTAGTAGATTTTCATCACTCTGAAATTTCAAAAAATATTCCTGACATCTGAACTCCAACTTTAGTTGATAGCCTACTGCTAATTTATTTTGACGTCTAAAAATTCTTAAATACGAAAAATATGTCGTCTCGTCTAATGTCCAGGCGGGATATCTCTTTTAGCACCGGGATATATTTTATTTCCGCAAAATGGGATAGTTGGCAACCTTAAGGGGCCCGCCTCGTGGCACATGTGTTTGTGTGAGTGAGGTATGGTGCTAAGGGCGACGTCGTATGGGCCATACAATGGTGCATCGCCTCTACGCGTAAGGCGCGCAGTCTTCGCGAAGAAACAAATTTGCTATGGGACTTTAAGTGGTGACCCTATTGTTTTATTTACGAAATCACTTTACTAAAGTCCAATGCACTGCCCTTAAGTGGTTTCACATGTATTCGGCTAGTATATTTTCCGCTATAGCAGCCTGAAAATCCCGTTTTGACCCATTTTGACGTGCCCTAAAAGGGGATTTCTAATACGTGTGTTGTCTTGAAAGTACTTAAGGACAGTCGTCTGAAGTGTGTGTTCTTTTCGTAGACAAACGGCGTGAACACACGTGGATTAGTTTCGGTGTAAAACGTGTTCTTCAAACACACTGCAGCGCGATTTTATGGCAACGAGGCGGGCCCCTTAATCACAACCGTAAGTGAAAATGTTTTTTTTACCGCTTAGCAGCGTTCGTAAGACTACATTAGTATATGAATATGATGTAAGAAAGAAGTAGCGGTGCAATGCATGGAGTCGAGGTGGGGGGAAAGGGGGTAGAGCACCGAGAAAAACCAGTAAACCATCGACAACGTCCACCCCATTTCTCGCCTACAAAAATCGGTAATTAACCGTCGGGAATCAAACCCGGGTCGCTTTGGGAAAATGTAACGTTTATGTGTAAATCGGAAAAATTTAATTCTGGGAACCACATACAGGCCTTATTAATTTTATTTGACCTCCGCTGAAGTGCATGCGACAATGGACAATAATGACAGCAAAACATTAATTATTTTATATTTTCACTTATATTTTTAAACTTGTAAACGTAACTTCTGATGACGTTCCCGTACTCACAATACGAATATTTATATCCTGCAATGTTTTTCATAATGGTCGTAGGTGTCAATATTTTACAGTTTTCTGTACTTACGTGTATAGAGCCGCAAGTTTGCCAAAGTTTTTTTCATAATTTTTTTTCAGTGCCTTATGCGTACGTCAGCAGCTCTACTTGTGGTTATTGACAGCGTGTCATTGTTCAGACACGTCTCTCATTCCACTGCGCCAATCAGAATAAGATTAGGCTATTGTGCGTCCAGACGTATGTGATTTGCCAGTAAAACTTCGAGGCATGTGAAAGTTAAAACATTAAATCAATTACTTGAATCTAAATAACGACCAGATATAAGCCAATTCACGTCGTTTATAGACGCCATTAGATACTTAATGAAATTACTATTACCACTTTTGAATACTTTGGCAGTTTAAAAAAATATTTGAAAATTGTGAGCGCATACTCTTCACCTTATTTTTACAATCATTTTTTAAAATGTTGGTACGAAAAACCTATTCACGAGTAAAATTGTATGTTTAATTAGTACGTGATTTCAACTACTTTGGTTTAAAATTATATTTATACGAGATAGTTTTTATCATTGGTAAGTAGGTACAGAATCCATAATGTCTTAGCTCTGACATTAGGTTATGCAAAAAGTATACAATACGAATATAATGTATTGTATTAAAATGCCATCAGAAGTAATGTTCACAAGTTTATCTACCGAACAATGGCAAGAAACACAGACATTGGAATGCATTTGACAGTGGCTAGACGTGTGCTTGAGTGTCCGACGGCGACACCTGGACGAACGCACGAGGCTCTACGGTTGGTCAACGGAACTTTCTACACCTGTCGCCACCTTAGCGGCACGCTCCTCCCTGATACTCTTCCAGAACTGCCTCATCTCCTGCACGTCGGGCCTGCGCCGCACCAGGTACCCCTTGTAAGCAGACTGCAAGATGACGCTGGCCTCGTCCCTCGTCCACACCCACGACTTGGGGAAGAAGGGGCGCGGGTGGTCCCACAGCCACTCCCGCGCGAAGGGGATGTCGTAGACGTCAGTCCAGCCGGCGAGCCGACGCTCGGGGTGAAGCGGGTTGCGGTTCCACAGGTACTCGGCGACGCGGTCGAGGCCGTCGAAGATGCACCGCCGCTCCGCCAGACAGCCCCAGTCCTGTGCGCCGAACAGGCACGCCTGGAGCGCAGGTAGGAGCACGGGGAACACCTCCTGCTCCAGGTAGTCGACGGCGCTGGCGCTCCTGCTGTTGGGCAGTGTTGGCTCCTCCGACCTCCCGGACCACACCAGCCGCCGTATCTCTTCGTTCTCCTTGCAGATTTCTTCCCACAGCGAAGATACTTTCTCTTCCTTTTTATTCTGCTGCTGCTGCATGTTTGTGCTGTAACGTCCGCATTGTGACCTCCTCATTGTTACTTACATAACACAAACAATCGCTGCTAAAAAAAAAAAACATACAATCTTGCCAACTGGAATAGTTAAAGACGATTTATTAGACTTGGTAAAACTCTGAATTCATTCATATACAGCTTTAATACGCTGCAAAGATGACTTAATGGGATACCAACTAAGGTGTTGTGAACAAGAATAAAAAAACCTATGTATGTTAGCAGAATTTTGGTATTTTTGGAAGCATGTAAATTGTGGTGTGGTCATATTGGCACCAAAGACGTTATAAAAGAAATAGACTGTTATGCTTACTGCCATAGAGGAACAGGTCTGGATACTTGGAGATAAAAATTGACCCTCTTATGACTGATTGGTGCCACTCAGGGGTTGGCCCTGCCTATGGCAATGTATAGGAGCAAATGTGAAGTCACCATTTTGGGTGTCCTATTATGGCAACCGCCCGTTCCTTAGCCAATTGCAATTCTAAAATGTTCGTAATTATGTACCTAGTCCAATAAATTTTATTGTTAATCAATTTTGTTCCTTACATCGCTAATTTGCACTACTCTGAGATGTTTTTATTGTTTATATGCGCATCAACACAAATGTCCATAACCTCACAAATGCCTCGGCGGCATGATGGAACAACCAAAAAAAATCTGGCTTCAACTACGTCACAGCAAGCCATCTCCTGACTATTCGTACCTCCATGGCGCCACTTGCACTCTGGTGTTGTTTTAACATTGTGTAAATGAATCTACAAGGAGCAAGTACGTGTCGAAACTGCTAGGAGATGTGGTAGCACGACTCTATATTGCAATCACTGTCTTAGAATAACAGGTCTGGATACTAGCCTATTTGCCAATGTTATTGAGTTGACCCCTTTGTGGCGCCAATCAGTTATAAAAGAGTCAATTTTCAACCCAAGTGTCCAGACCTGATCCTCTATGGCCGTGATTGCAATGTTTAAACAACACTTCACTGCTAGTGGCGCTTTCAGTCATAACGTGGTCAACTCAATCACATTGTTAGATAGGCTAGTGTCCAGACCTGTAATTCTAAGACCGTGGTTATGCTACACGTTTATTACATCAAATTGAACGCTGACATATTGCAGGTGAAGATAGGGAATTGTGTACTTTGGCGGGGGTGGAGGTAACAAATTTTTTCCAACGAAAATATGTTGGTACAGGACATTGCATGTTATGGGCTGCAATATGACACTGTTCAATTTGACCATGCATTGAGTGAGTGATTTTGGTCAGTGCTTAACAACGAGGTATTTAGTGCTGGTGAGGCTTGACATGAGATTGGAAGCTGTTTTGTATCGGTATGACGACTGGCGACAACGACGAGAAGCACATTATCGATTTCAGCAGTGTGAAGTTCGGGGCTGTGAATTGTCGGTACGATGTAAATGAACGTGAATACTTAACAGTCGTCTGGGCCATCAAAAGATACCGCCAATTCCTGGAATGCCAGAGATTCACACTGTCGACAGACAATAGATGCCTAGTTTGGCTGCACTCAATGAGGGAGTTCCGGAGTTAACTTACCTGCTCGGCATTATTCCTACAGTCCTTTGATTTTGAGGTTCAACACATGCCTTGAGCGGAAAACAAACTCGCCAACATGCTGTTTCGAGCCCCACTGGACGTCTTCACTCAAAACAACAAAGAAGAGTGGGAGGAAATAATGCCACCCACGATGCGAGGCGAACCGACCAGCACAGGTGAGAGCCCAAAGTGCTTCAACATCACTGTTCAAGATGAACTGACATTGGAATACCTGAAGAACTGTGTATTGGGGGCACAGCAACAATGCCCAATGGCACGAAAGCAAGTAGAAAAATGCTGCAAGGGTGAGGTACCACACTGGTGCATCGTCGACAACAATCTCCAGATCGAGTGCCTTAAAGTCCAGACTGACATGGAAACTCTTTGTACTGGTGGCAAAAGTGACCCAGTCCTGCGATTCGCCCATGAGAGCACCTGGGCAGGACAATAAAGTGGCACACAACCCTGATTAACCTAAAACGTAATTTCCATTAGCCAGATGCAGCGCCACAAACATGGGATTACGTACATCAATGTCAGCATTGTAACAGGATAAAGTGATAGCATACTTACTTACAGACTTCAACAGCAACACCCCAGGATAACACAAGTAACAATGGACATCATGGCTCTCGACCTTATGGAAACTTACCCATGGAGCAGAGGTGACACATGCCTCGTATTGGCCACGGTACCCCGACGCCACCAAGCTGCCACTGAAACTCCAGCCTGGCCAATGGGTATACACACATGCACATCTCCAATCCACAGCAAGAAGGCAGTCTGTGCTGGACTTGCACAGAGAGGGACAGGACCGCTCATCGTCGGAGAAGGCGAAGATGTCTTTCCGCTTAGGATTTTCTGCACAGCCTCCCAGAAGTTCGGAGGGGCGTCGTTGTCGTGTCCGCCCAGGTTGACATGACGATATTCAGCCGGCTGTCGGTAGACGGCATAGGCGCTTCGTCGTTATCCCTCCCCCACGTGCACTCTCCTCGTTGCCACCTCAATGATGGCTTCTTGCTGCTGCAACCGGTGTTGTCCCACGATCAGGGGCTCTTGGAGATCGTCGACGACCAAGGCCTTGACGTGTGATGGCTGGTCGTGGACCCTGATCGTGAGGTTCGTCATCCCTAGCTTGTCAGGGAAGACGAGCACTCTGAGAGTGTGGGTTGTGTGGCCGACGACCACGGTGTTAGCTGATTTAACTCCCTCCCGCTCGGCAACACAAATATGCAGGGAACTCATTAGGCATTCCCCACACCTCGATGAACACACAACAAGACACTCGCCAGGGATATCGGGCACCTGGATGCTCATGTAAACAAGACAAAACACTAGGAATATTGGCGGGTTTTCAGGATCCTGTGGCGGCAAGCCAATAAATAACATGTACTTACTGAGCTGGTTATTGTTGATAAATCACAGTGTATCCATACAACACAATCACTATGGAGGTGGTTGAAGTGGGCCTGGACCTATGCCCATCCAGTGGGTGAAACTGCACAACAAAAAACAGACACACAGGATGGAAGTAAAATTTAAGTGATGTTAAGCCCCTGGGCGTCGCGAGTGGCAGGAGTGAAGGAGGTAACTCTAGGCATGTAAATTAAATTAAGTGAAAATATTCCAGAGATAAGAAAAATTAGACTATTGAATTGTTATGAGTTGTTGAACGAAGACTTGATGTGCCTGGAGCGACACAGAGCTGACTTCCTTCTTACGCCACTAATTGGCAACTGTCGAGTTCGTGATGGTGTACCTGCCTCGTCCAGCAAGTTCCCGCTACGCGACCGTCAATACACAAAAACAGTTAAACAACGACGGCATTGTCGGCTTTGTCGAGTCGTGGGCAGCATCCCCGTCAGTGTGGCCGCAGGCGGGATCCGCAGGTGGTAGGCCCCCGCAGACCACGTTCGCTCGACGTCGGTTCGTCGTGCTTCTCCTTTGCTTCTGGTCCCGAGGGCGCCCGGCGGCAGGCGTGGTATGGGTCTCGGGAAGCATACAGATCGGTATGCCCCTTTCATGGGGCGTCATCTGCCTAGGAGATAATGACGGCATGAAGGGGCGTCTCAACCCTCGCTCCACGGTGCCGCATCGCTGTTTCCACAGCCTCTGGTGTCTGTGGGCATGTGGTTTGGGACCTCGCTTCCACCGAGCTCTGCCCCATTTCGGGGTACCAGGCGTAGGTATGGGCAGAACCATTCCCATGCTCGGCATCGTGGGTGGTGTCATATCCCTGATAGCAATCAAGCTTGCCATGACAAGTCCGCAAGCTTGCAGCAAGCTTTTCGTGTCAAGCCATAAGCTTGAATGAATGTGGAATAAAGCTAACTAGTCTTCACACGACAAGCCTGCAGCAAGCTTGCGAGGAAAGCTTGATTAAAGGTTGCTGCAAGCTTTTAGCAAGCTTTCTTTGTTCAAGGCAGGATACAACTGTTAAAAATTGGCTTTAGTTAAGCTTGAACCAAACTAACCAAATAGGACTTCTATTGGCAAGCCTAAATCAAGTCAATTGCAGGCTTGTCGCAAGCTTACATGCTATCTGAGAATTGTGTCCTGGTGTTGGAGTCGTCTCGGGCATGTCTGGTGACATGGGATGTCTGGGCTCGGTCACCAGTACAGGTGTTATGGGCATCTCATATGGCTCCTCTACTCGTATGGTGAAGCTTCCAGGCCTCCCGAACAGGGGCGACCTCCTCCACCTTGTCTTCCTCGGGTTTCGTGACGATAGTTTTTAGCTCGGTCGCTGGTGCCTGCGGGTCTGGCATCGAGAGGCCTGACAAGTGCAGGAACAAGCATACCAGGGCTGGTGTTGTGTTCGTGCTGTTGGACAGCTCAACGACCCTTTCCTTCAGCATCTCTTCGACATGCTGCTGGATCACCTTCTACTCTTATATATACTGTATCCCCTTGAGGTTCGTGGTGGGGGGCGGTATGAAGTGTTCTGCGGCTGTTGTTGCATGGAGCACGTCGGAGAAGGCGAAGATGTTTTTTCGCTTAGGATTTTCTGCACTGCCTCCCAGAAATTCTGAGGGGCGTCGTTGTCGTGTCCACCCAGGTTGACATGACGATATTCAGCCGGCTGTCGGTAGACGGCATAGGCGCTTCGTCGTTATCCAGCCTCCACGTGCACTCTCCTCATCGCCACCTCAATGATGGCTTCTTGCTGCTGCAACCGGTGTTGTCCCACGACCAGGGGCTCTTGGAGATCGTCGACGACCAAGGCCTTGACGTGTGATGGCTGGTCGTGGACCCTGATCGTGAGGTTCGTCATCACCTGCGTGGTACATTACTCCTCTCTCGTTGCTAGCAGTAGAGTGCCAGATCGGTGTCGGTCTCGGTCGGGGTAAAAGTTGAGCGGCGTAAAGGGGATGGTCGGCAGAGGTGCCGACTGAGGCGGCAGTAGGCTGTCCGTTACCCTCAATCGGAATGCAAAGTAGTTCGTCTTCGGCTGCAGTGACTTGCCTCAAGTAATGGACATTGACAAAAATGGTCACATTCGGGTGTCGAGGTGGTTTGATGGCGGAGAGTTTGATGACCAGCCTTCCTCCCCCACTTAGGTGGTTCCCTGGACCGGGCCTCCAGCGTGTCTCACTGGGTAGTCTATATGCCAGTGAAATGTCGGCGGCGGGCAGGTATGATAACACTGTGGTGGTTGCCTTACAGGTTATGCTAATGCTGGGGGGTGCCCGGGTGGGCATCTGGTGGCAGCACATCGATGGCTGGTTTGGTTGTCATTGGGAGTGGCAGCGTGGGTTGGATCGCACTCCCTGTCATGTTGTGGTCATAGTATGTCCACAGGTCAGTTGGATGACAGCCCTCTCGACCGCAATGGCTCAGCATATGTAGATTTCTACCGGTTTGCCTGGTATTTCCATCAGGAAATGTTGAATTTCTGGCCTAAGACAGGGTGTGATGTTTGCCAAGGTGTACTCTGGCGGCGAGAGTGGTTGGATTCTCTGGAAAAGTCGCACCTTCCATACCATAAACTTCTCTACCGACTATTTCTTCTTCTGCCTGTCCCCATAGAACTGCATCTGGCAGTCTGCCACGGCTTCTGCGGAACCAAATTACTGTCATAGACCACTCGCGAACTCTTCCCACGACTTCACCATGCTGCCCCAATTGTCCCACTAGTCCTTCGCATTCCCATGCAGGGTGCTCTTGACACGCTCTACCCACTCTTCACATGGTACGTCGTTTCAGACTTACCTGGTCTCACACTGTTGCAGGAACTGTCCTATGTTCTCGTACATTTGCCCAGAGATTTCGGGGAACTGGATCTATCGCAGTCCCTGGCAGAGGATTGTCGTCGCATTTAGGTTACTGTTGGTCATGGTCCACCATGATCTGGGGAAGCCGATGTCGGCACTCCGCAGGCTCTGTTGGGGCGGCTATCGTGGTGTCCAGGTGGTGTCAGGCCTTCGTAGCGTGGTCGGCGGCGATAGTCCTGCCCAAGGTTGTGGTCGTAACGTTGGTCGTATAGGGCAAGTCGTGCACTGGGAACACTGAAATACACCTTCTCCAAATGTAGCCAGTTCTGTTGCTTGGTCTCACCGGCGATGATGATTTGCCTACACGACACACTTGTGGCCATCTTCTCCAGTCCATCACAATGGGGCGAATCACATGCATTGGTCGTTTCGGGCGGGATGACATCGATGAGACGGTCGGTTTTCACACTAGAGAGGCGTGATGTGATTTACATCATCGCTAGCGGCACAGTGTTAAAACTATGGTTCTTCTATGGCCATTGTTAAATCTAAGAGTGCCTGTTTATTTACAATGTGTGCAGATTGAAATAATTTTAAAGTTGTATATCCCCTGCCATCTTTGATTTTTTTGTTCTTGTTTTCATTGAATTATTGTATATAATTTTGGTTTTCTGTTTATTTTTATAGCTGTCGTTTATAGAGTTGGCCTTTGTCTACGGAGTATTGTGCCATACACCTTGGGAAATGATCCTTTTTTCAATCCCTCGGTTAAGGTTAATTCTACTACAGGTTTGAATGATCAATGTGATGCTGTCCGGGGTACATAAGGTTGCGAGAACGTTCAAGTACTGTGAAAGAATGGGCGCCTGCGTAGTCAGTTTACTCGGACTAGCACGAGAGACTCTTACAGCGGGGGTCGTGGTCGAAAAGCCGGGACCATTACCTTATGTACGGACGTCGGCAGTGTAGTTGAAACAACATTCTGTTGTATAGGACCAACAGAACACCCTTGTTACACACATAAAATAGGCACTGAGTTTAGCTGGACTGTGAGGTCATCCAGGACACCAATATATAATAAAACACGTAACAAGACGTAAATAACACTCACCAATACATAGTAAACACAAGATTGTTGTATTGTACTAGAAGATGAGCATGACACAAACAAAATAAACGGGCCAGCGACACGAAGCCTCGCTGGGGTTGAAGCACCAATTAAGGCGTGGCTGTAATTGTTATATTAAAACAATTTAAAAGATCAAAGATACGGAAATTATGCGGGGGCACGAGTCTTCCCCGTGTCGGTGCTTCCCGGGAGAGAAATAAAATAGTTTAAATTTATTAACTAGCTATGGCATGAAAAATTGTCGGAGAGGCAAAAGTTGAATTTTCCCGGAAGTGCTGGGACTTACACGACCGACGTGTTGCCCGTTGATACGAAGACTGACTTATTTAGCGCGCACAAGAGGGAGGCCGTCCCTCTGCGCCCGCCAAATATGAAACTCCCCAAGTGGAATGGGAATGAAAACATAGTATTTACAAAGCATGATTACAAGGCGCTGGTATGATTTGCCATGTGGCATGAATAATGGATGAGCGTTAATTAAGTCCTCATTTGTATTAATTAGTGAGAATGTCTATTTTCAAGTGCGTTCAGAAAGGTTTCTACGGCGAATTAGTTGGTGATGTAGTAGCAAAGGTTTATGCTATGAAAATACATAATTAGGCTGGCTGAATAACACACACTTTAAATCAAAGACTCAATTATTGTGAGGGTGCAGAAGGCGGTTGAGGGAAATTTAGTTCCCTGCCCTGATATTAGGGTGGGGGTGGCGACCCGGACTGCGGATTCGTAACCCTGGCGAGAGACACTTTACACCAAATTAATAAACACTTGAAGCTAAACCGAAATGGGTTTTAATAAAACAGGGAATAATTAATAAAATAATTTCGAAAAACACTAACATTATTTTTGGTCACACGCTTGGGAAGTCCGCAGGCGAAAATCCATTGTAGGTTGGAGGATTCGCGCGGGCGGTGGTGATGGCCTCAGATATTGGCGCAATCACCGGACGGCGTCAAATGTTAATAGTTTGGCACAGGGAAAATTAAGCGCTAGTATCGCTAATGGGTGCTAACTGACCAATCACACAACTCTCCTTAATTAAATTATATAAAGTTGCGCGAAATCGTTTTTTTACTTTAAAATTAAGTGAAATGAATTCTGTCATTTCCAAGCATATTTAAAATTAATTTTACTACAGTTACATATTAGGTTTGTTCGCGTGGTCTGCCAGTTTTACCAGCCGAGGGCAAGTGCCATTTTTCGCTTGCAGCGAAATGGCAGGACGGGCAGTTGCAAGTTGCTATGACCACCCGAACGATATCTGGCAGTAAACAAGCATGTTGTTTTGAAAAACACCCGCGAAAGTTTGTTTTGAAAGTTTAGTATTGAGAACTCAGCTTAGCTTCCCGACGTATTTTCGTAATTACGTTAATAAATACAATAACTTTCGTTTAGGCCTAAAGAATGGAAAACAAGAGATCGCAGGACTTCCCACACAAACTAATAGCATTGGAGACGAAAGAATTTAATACCCATAGCGGAAAAATACGTTTATAACGGGCCTTGCGATTTGTTAACATTCATTCTTCAATACACAGTGCG